>PVIU01002331.1:0-175846 GCA_004026605.1 Ondatra zibethicus | reverse complement strand
ATTAATATCCGGATCTTCTGTTCGATTCCATTGGTCAACATCTCTGTTTTTATGCCAATACCAAGCTGTTTTCATTACCGTAGCTCTGTAATAGAGTTTGAAGTCAGGGATGGTAATGCCTCCGGCAATTCCTTTATTGTATAGGATTGTTTTAGCTATCCTGGGCTTTTTGTTTTTCCATATAAAGTTAGTTATTGTTGAACCTTTTTTTAAGAGTTCCTCAAGCACTCGTGTTTCATCTTTTAAGGGCTCCCTGCTTAACTCTGTCCCTTAACTTTTTAATTAGGTTATTGGTTTTCTTGATGTTCAGTTTTTTGAGTTCTTTATATATTTTAGATACTAACCCACTATCATGTATATACATACATACATATACATATACACATACAAATATTCATACACACACACACACACATATAATTAGCAAAGACCTTTTCCCATTCTGCAGCTGTTGCTTTGCTCTAATAATGGTGTCTTTCTTAGCTGCATGAGGTCCTGTTTACTAGCTGTTGGTCTTAGTGCCTGACCCAAAAAGTTTTTCCTTATCCCCATGAGATCATTGTATTCCCGCCCCCCTTTCTCTTCCTAACTACTGAACCTCAGGAACCACCCTACGAGCTCACTGAAGTTTCTTAGAACTCCTTAGAGAATTTAACTTCAGAAGCCACAAAATCAGATTTGTGACTATTGTAAAGTTACCTAAGAACACTCTTGAGAAGCCCACACCCATATCTGGGAGTGTACTACCCTTTCCCTAGGGGACTTTTCTTGTTCAAATCTCCATTAAAATCTTTTCCTAATAAGTTCCAACTCTGTCTTGAGAAACTGAAGGAAGCAAGTTTTATTGGGGATAGCTAATGGTTTGATATGAGTATGTGTTTAAGCAGGCTGGATTCAAAATGAATTAAAACCCACATAACTAAAGGGAAAAATAGAGAGATCTAAAGATAGCATTAATGAAATTAAATTTCTGTCTTAATAAATGATGTAACAATAGATTTAAGTGTTATGATAAATAACATGTGTGTATGTGTGTGTAAGTGTGTGTGTATCTTTGTGTGTATGTGTTTGGGTGTGCATGTGTGTATGTGTGTCTATGTATGTATTTGTATGTGTGCGTATGTGTGTGTATGTATGTATGTGTAAGTTTTTATGTGCGTGCCTCTGTGTGTGCATGTGTATGTGTCTTTGTGTGTATGGTGTGTGTATGTATGCCTATGCGTGTATATGTGTATGTGTATGTGTGTGTGTGTGTAGTCAGTTGTCTTTGTCACAGAAGTGCCATTAGAACTTCATGACCATAAAACGAAAGGAATTTCAATGGATGATGTAGAAGAGGTAAATATCTGTGTAGCAGACAGTCTAAACACTGAATTCACCACATTGTGATCTGAATAATATGTTCTAAGACACCCTTGGCTACACAAAGCAAAAAGCTATTATACTGTGTTCATTGCTGAGTCTCATTTAATGTTAGTTCCTTGGCATTCATGAAAGGTTGAAAGCTACTAGTGGAAAAGACAAAATGAAGAGGAAGGAAGAAAAAAAGGAGGGAAGGAGGGAAGGAAGGAAGGAAAGTGTTGTAAGAGGGGAGTGGGCTGCTTGTCATCCCAGCCACCCTTGGCTGTGTCCCGCCATCTGGCTAGCTTACACCACACGGAAATTGTATTAATTTAAATTACTGCCTGGCCCATTATCTCTAGCCTCTTATTGGCCAACTCTCACTCTTGATTTAACCCATTTTTAATAATCTGTGTGTCACCACGAGGTCATGGCTTACCAGGAAAGATTCAGCGTGTCTAACTTGGCAGCTTCATGGCAGTGGCTCTCTGTCTCTGTCTTCTTCCCAGCATTCTATTCTCTTTTCCCTGCCTATCTAAGTCCTGCCCTATCAAAAAGCCAAGGCAGTTTTCTTTATTCACCAATGAAAGCAACACATAGAAAGAAGGACCTCCTATACCAGGAAGGAAAGAAGGAAAAGAAAGAAAAGAAAAGACAACAACAAAAAGAGGGGGGAAGTTACTAGTGAAGAAAAGAGAAAAGGAATATAGGAAACTCTGCTGGGTTTTAAAGAATAAATATTGAAGTATATGTTATAGCAAAGGGACAACTTTTATGTAAAATTGTAAATTATCAACTAACTCACTAGAAAAAGAGAAGTCAAGCAATGTACTGGAGTTCATTGGGAAGCTGATTTTTGTGTGTTTTTAACATGTGATGGCATAACAATTTTTAGAGCAGCTCCAGCCAGTAATTAGGCTGTAAGCCAAATTCGTCTACCATTAGGCTTGAGAGGTTGGTCGCGGAACACTCATTGCTGGCCACTTCAGAAATGTTGCTATGGAAATACTTAGGACGATTGTTGTTTTGCTGAACTTTATGCACAAAATTTCAGCAGCACAGAAACTAGCCCCAAGTGTCAGCAGATGGGACTTTGTGAAATAAAAAGGTTTCTGCATAGCAAAGGGAGCCATCAGAAGAGCCCACAAATAGCCTACGAAATGGGAGCAAACACCAGCTATGCTCCAGACAGGAGTGCTAATATCCAGAATTTGCAGAGAACTCCAGAAATTAAATTCCAAAGAATGAACTGCCAATAAACAAATGATAGTGGAAGGAACAGTTTTTAAAAGAATACACATGAATGGCCAATAATTATTTCAAAAAGTTTTCAACATTCCTAGACATCAGGGAAATGCAAGTTAAAACTACTTTGAGAAACCGATCCACCTCGGCCAGAGAGACTGCCAACAACCCATCTGACAATGCATTCTGGAGAGGATGCCGGGAAAGGGATTGCTGCCAATGGGAGTGTGCATTCAGACAGCCATTTTGGAAAGCAATTTGGAGGTTTCTCATAAAATTAAAAACAGAACCACATGAACCACCTGTTCTTCTTCAGGGCCGCCCAGAGACCTTCCTGTCCTGCCACAGAGATGGGCACACCTCCACATGTACTGCTTTAGTTACATTAGCAAGGAGATAGAACCAGTCTAGATGTCTGTCCACTGATTAATGGATAATGGAAATGTGATATGCACAAAATGTAATAGCTCTAAAGAAAACTGAAATTTGCAGGAAAATGGTCACACTTGGAAAGTATAATATTAAATGAGGTGACAAAAACTCAGAAAGAAAAAGAAAAGATCTTGTCCCTCATATGCAAATCCTAGCCTATAACATACACTGTATACACACACACACACACACACACACACACACACACACACGTATAAGCGAGGGTAAAACTGAGTGATGAGGAAGGACAGGATATAGGCAAAAGGACTGCTTCTCTAGTTTCAACCCTGTCACAACTTTCTTTTCCTTTTTGTCTGACACATACGTGTATGAAAATATAATTGATGGTAAAGTAGAAAACCCTAAGCTCAGCCCCAGAATGGCCATCTAACTGTGGAAAAGTTCACTGAGAATATACAGAGTTTGGGACTGGACAAGTGTTCAAGCAGCTACTTTAGAAGTATTGGGAAACATCCACTAACAAAACATCACGCTAAAGTGATTTATTTTGAAAACTGCTTGTGAATTTTAAATAATGGAACTAAAAATGTATGTCTCCACAAACTGTAATTGCAAGGCAGATCAGGATTTAAAACTAAACAATTAAACTGGAAATGCTTTCTTCACTTAGTACCCAAAGTTCTTGTCACTGAAGATATCACTTACAATGAAAAACGGCAGTGAAACTTGACAGATAGCAGTGCATTTGCAGCACAGCTTGGTCATACAGACATTCAATAAATAAGCTGATGTGTGCATGTTGAAATAAATGACTTTATTGTTTAAAAAATACTAAGTTCTACTAAAAATTTACAGCATGATGTTTGTCTATCCCACAACAAGAAAAATCAGAAGAAATAGTTGGTGAAAAATCGGTTTAAAACTCAGGCAGAGAAATAAATGAATGCTTTTGAGGTTATCAGGGAATAAGGCAAATTTTGACTACTTCCTAAAGACCCATAGTGACTTCACTTAGTTTAGTCATTGAGAAATCTTGAAGTAATTGGTGCTTGTAAGGCAGGTACCCTTTGTAGAACAGAAGCTCTGAAGTAGACAAAGTTTACACTTCGTTACCCCCAACACAAAGAGGTGACAATAGTTCCTTTATGTGTTAAATTTATAGAAGGCACTGAAACAGGAGTGTTTGCTGCATTGGGGTAAAGAGAGGATCCTACAAGAAATATGCCCCAATGAGCTAGTGGAGAGATCCTTGGTGTTTCCATAAAAACAAACAAAAAACCCAAAGCAATTGGAAGAGGAAACCAGAGCAAATAACTCCTCTATCATCTTTATTTTAGGTCAAGCCATTTGGAAGCAAGTTCCAGTATTTTGGCGTAGGACAAATAGTATCACCCACTGAGCTGACCAGAGTGGGAAATGCTAAGGTCTGCATTTTAAATAACCACAATTGCTTTTCCTTTATATGACCAGTGTTCCCTAACCCAGGCCACAATTGGATGGGAGCCTGGGTTATAGAGTAGGTTGATACCGCAGAGAGAACAAGACTTAAATGTTGCAGGTGGTTAAGGGAAATGTGTCTCAATACCCATTCATTTAAATTTCTCAAGTTTTCTGGGGGGAACAAAGTGATCGTACTACTGAACCCTTTCGAGAAAACCATCCCCAGGCTCAAAGGCCTCTCATTCTCCCTCAGGGTCTTAGCTCTTCAACTGGCATGAGAAGGACTTTAATCCAAGGGCTCCTTCATCAGTCCTTACATTACACAGACTTTCTGTAACTAATCTTCTCAAGACCCCCCGAACTCAGCAATGAACATGATGGAGTGTGCTTACTTCCTTCTGCAGAGAGACATGTGCACAACAGATTCAGTAAGTACTTGTTGAGTGAATGTCTCTTAAGATGAACATTCAAAAGCCTTTTTTCTCCAGATTGTAATTATACTAGAGTGAGTCAGATGTTCTCAGCGTTAGTTACATGGTTCATCCCTTCCAGCATTACCTACTCTTCAATCTTTCGTTTGGAGTTTGCAAACGCAGCACCAACATATTTTTGCCTTTTCGTCTTTTCCTCCATTTTTTTTTCAGTAGCTTTTACAATCTCTGAAAGATTTTGTAATGTTTATTCCTTGGATTATTTTTATTACTAATTTGCTACTGCTGATAAAATGAAACCAATTGATATTTTATCCAGTCACGACAATGAGGTCTTTGTACGTTTTAAGAGTTTACCCATAAAAATTTTAAGTTTCTCTATGCAAACCATCTGTTGGACATGCTCAGTGCAGCTGGCCACTTGCCAGCATCATTTCTTTGACACCATTGGATACCAATAGCTAAAGCACATTGCTGACTAGGCTTCCTGGCACTAATGGAAATAGTGTGCACAAGGATATGCAGAACTTTTTGCCATGTCGTTCATTAAGATCTTTGATCTGCTCAGGAACTTATCTCTGTTCTTGGTTTGCTGGCCTTAGGGTTTTTTTTTAACTTTTAAAAATACTTTTTGCTAAATTTCATGAACTGCGTCTGCATCTACTGAAAGCTAACCTGTTCTCATTGTTCTCTTACCATTCATTGAAACACTTTTTAACAACTTCTTTCTTGAGAAAATACTGTTATTCTTAATGAAAACAAAACTGAAGTCACTTGAAAATAATTTCTTGAGGATTTTGCATTTGTGCCTATAAGTATCTTTGTAGATACTTTTAATCATATGCATTTTTCCGTGTTTCAGGATCAAAGTTGAACTAGTTTTAACAAGGGAATTAAAAGAGCTGCTGAGGAGATGACTCTGTTGGTGAAATGTTTGCTGCATTAGCATAAGGATCTGAGTTCAAGTCTCCAGCAGGCATGTGCAAAGCAGGGCATGGTGGTTTGGACCCATGGTCGAGGAGCTGGGAGGGTAGAGACAGGTGGATTGCCAGGCCAGTGCCTAGCACAGTGCACTCTAGATTTCTTGAAAGACCTTGTCTCAACACAAAGAAGAAAGGGATCAAAGAAAGCACCCCACCCTTCAAACAAGCATGCATATGTGCACACTTACCTGCACACAAGCATGTGTAACACACATATGCACATGCATTCAAAGTAAATTAGAGCGCTTCCCCATTTTCCAAGTCTCAAAATAGTGTACATGTGATTGTAATGATTAAAAAATAACAGAATTTGTCAAGTAATTATTTTGTTCCACACTCTACTCCAGTATGAATTCATTTAGTCTGCAGGGAAGTACTATGAGAAAAATATTACTATCCTGTTAATATAAAATCACATCTCTGCCCTTAAATGGCTAAGAAATAATTTCTTGTAGCGGGAATCTGAATGACCATAGCCTGAAAGATTTTCTTACCCCAAATGCTATATTCCAACATAGAAGCTAAAGAACAAAGAAAGCTACAAATCAAGCCACTTTTAAAACACATTAGCGGGAACATCAGAGAGGTATCTACATCAAGATGGGGATCTCTCCTATAGACCTCGGATGCTGTCTGGTGGCTTTCTTAACTTTCAGGTTAATAGAAGCCAATGGTCTGCTAAGCTAATAGATTCCAAGAGGTATCTATCTATTAGTTACAGAATGTTAGCTGGACACCGAGGTGGGAGGAGAATGGCCATTTAGGGGGCTAAAACTAGTCTGAGGGAAAGTAATTAGACCTGCACCATTGTAGGCCCTGTACTCCCCAGCAGTTCTAACCCATCAGTCTTAGCTGATACAACTTCTTTCCAGAATTCTCTTTGACAATTTATATTTTATATATTTAGCAGTTCCAGGAGGTTATGATGTGTAATTTGAACCACATCATAAATCCCTGAGAAAAATATATCAAGGAAATATTCAGCTGCCAACACATGCCCAAAGAGTCCATAAAGAAGTCATAAGAAGACTGGGGTAGTGGTGTGCACCTTTATTCCCAGCACTTGGGAGGCAAAGGAGGTGGAACTCTGAGTCCAAGGCCAGCCTGGCCTACAAAGCGAGTTCTAGGACAGCCAGGGCTACACAGAGAAACCTTGTATTGGAAAGAAAGGAAGGAAGGAAGAAAGGAAGGAAGGAAGGAAGGAAGGAAGGAAGGAAGGAAGGAAGGAAAGAAGGAAGGAAGAGATGAAGCTAAAAGGAAAACCAAGATTCCATTAGACTGAATACAAATGAAATAGCAGCATATTGAAATCTATGAGCATAGCAGCTATGACAGACAGAATTATGACACCTGCTGCAAAAGATATCTAATATCTCCCACCCTAAGAACCTAGAACATTAAAAAAAATCCACACACAAATCAAACAGAAGAAGGGCAGAGAGGAAAAAAAACATGAGAACAGAAATCAAGAAAATTGTTGAGCAGTGGTTCTTATCCTGTGGATCTTGACCCCTTTGGGGGTCAAAAGACTCTTTTATGGAGGTTGCATATCAGATATCCTGCACATCAGATGCTTACTTACAATTCATAACAGTAGCAAAATTGTAGTTATGAAGTAACAATGAAAATAACTTTGTGGTTGGGGGCATCACAACTATATCAAAGATTCTCAACATTTGAGAGCCACTGCTGTAGAAAAAAACAATATCAGGGCAGTGGTGTCCAATGCCTTTAATCCCAGCTTACCATTGAAGATAAACTACCCAAAGCAAAGCCATGATATGCAGACATAATTAGCACAGTCATAGACAAGGTGCTGGCTACATTTTCAAAATACTGTGAGAAGAACTGTAGAGTCGAATCTGAAGGTAAAACACACTATAAATATTGGTTTATTTCCTTAGTTGATTTTCTTTCACAATATCCAGGTAACCTATATATTTTTACTAATATTGTAGACGTAAATTTGAGTGGAAGCAAAATATTAATGATTGACCTAACAGTTGAACAATTGTTTATTCATCCACTCACTCAGTTTTACTAATTTTCTCTTTTGCAGTGCTACAGAGGGAGCCCAGGGCTGTACACATGCCAGGGAGATCCTCCACCACTGCGCTACAGCCCAGCTGGGAACCTTGTGTCACAGGTGAGGTGTTCGAATTCCTCTTCTTTGTTTGAAATGAAGATGCTGAATTGGACCAGCAGCTTATCAACTGTTAGCTACAGAATCCTTTCTGTGTTTTGTTTTGTTTTGGGTTGAGCTAGGCACGAGGTAATGCACACCCTTAGTTCTAAATAATTCTTAAATAATTCTTTCTTTAAGAAAATTTGAGGAATCTGTTTTGAAAATTCCTTCTAAGTTCAGCAGAGTCACAGAATGCAGGATACAAGATAAACCGCACAGAATTACCCCATTTCTTGCCTACAGCCAGGGAGCAGAGACTCAGTCCCACAGCCTAGGCAGCCTGAAAAGTTCTGCTAATCTTTTAGGGAACTCAAACCACATCAGAACTTCCAGGGCTTGCCAGTAAGGTAAAACAGAATTGGAGAGTTTACCAAATATATTCTAATATAGGCTCAGCATGTGGGCTAAATAGGAAGAGAGATGCTTAGAAAGAAACACATACCCAAGTGTGGGAACATTCTTTCCAAGTTAAAGTAAGCCCTATTCACTTGTAGGGATGGGCTCCTCGGAGAAGAGCTCCAAGAATGACACACACGTATGTGTGCATGTAAGATCCTCAAAGGGGGCCACAGCAGTCTTAGCATTAACAATATATGTATACCATTTTGGTGCTTGCAACTTTCATATCTTGGGACTGACCTAGGCATATATGTTACAGTTGTGCAGCTTCGTTCTTAGGACTCCGAAAAATGGAAACAGGTGCTCTTTCTGGCATTTTTACTGGCTGTTGGGACCCTGCTCCCTATACTGGTTTGCCTTGACTATCCTTAACACATAGGAAGGTGCTTAGTCTCGGTGCAACTTGATATGCCATGTTTTGTAGATTCTCATGGGAGACCTGTCCTTTCCTGGATGGATATGGAAGAGGAGGGCATTGGTGTGGGAAAGAAGAAGAATTGGGTGGGAGAGGTGTGGCCAGGATGTAAAATAAATAGACAAAAATAAATAAATGAACAAATAAATGCCAAAAAACAAGAAAAAGATTAAGAAACTACACACACACGCACACTCACTCTCTTCTGATAAGTGAGTTTATAAAGTGGTTCTGGAGATAACAAATAAAACAAAAAGGCACTAGGATGTTACAAGAAGTACATGTTCTTGCCCTGGAAATGGGATTCCTGGACAACAATTTACTGGAAAAAAAAAAAGGAAAGGCTATGAACAGTTTGTTCACTGTGCTAGAATACCTGCTTCTCTACTGGCTAGAGGCTTTAACCAGATTCCAAATACCCCCAAGATTCTTTAGTTTACTGCCATGCCTCATTACCAACCATCATGTCCCCATTAATGTATCACTTCAGTGAATTACTTAGGTCAAAATCACCAAAACATGTATGAGACACAGGTGCTGAAAACTGCCAAACACTGATGAAAGAAATCAAGGAAGATCTTAGTAAGTGAGAAACACTGAGCTCATTCATCAGAAGACCACAGTTATTCTTACATCAGCATTTAAACAATATAATTTTAAACAGAATTTCAGAAAGATGATTTTGTAGCTGTGAAAAAACTTATTTTCCAAATTATATGTAAAAGCAAAGGTACTAGAGTTGTGATCAGATAAATTTCCAGAGATTTTCTTTTTTTGGAGGACTCAATAAATTTCCAACCAATAACTGAGCTGTCTGATTCCATTATAGTACTTCTTAAAGTGACACCATAGACACAAAAAACTTATTAGTGGTGATGGAAAACCAAAGAAGTAGAGAGAAGAGGGAAATACTTGATCTATAAATGGGCAACATAAGAAATTCTGTGGTGTTAGAAATGACCCACATCTTGGTTGTATTAATGTCTATATGCTTGTGACACAGTAGCATAGTTATGAATGGCATTAATATAAAGGCAAATTGCATTTAACTTTTAAAATATTGTGTAAGACAAAAAAGAAAGACACAGATAAATCTAATCTATTCAGGAGTCATGTTTAATTCTCAAGTACAAAATAATTTCTATATGTACACTTGTTTTAAGTTTTATCATTTGTGATATAAAAGAGATAGTTTATCCATTCATCTTTTAAAGCTAGAATAAACACTTGAAAGAAATGGAAATAAACAAAGAAAACCAGGGATGCTACGACTTGTGAATAATAGCACATTGTAAAATAAAATTCTGGGAAGTGCTTATTACTTCCATGAATGCTACTATAGTTTAGCAGTAAGAAATTAATTCATGACCCTAATTACATGAATATATCAAAGAATAATGGCCATCTTAATTAACTGGAAAAGCAATTCCTTGTGCAAAGCCATAGAAAAAAATGTGGGTAAATACTCTTTTCACCGTCAAACAGTATCTCCCTGAAACCAACTGCCAATATTACACTACACAGAGAAATACTAGAATATTAATATTCAACATTAAAATGTCAGTTACCATTAAAGACAAAGCAAAACAGCTGTTATCAATATTACTGTAACTGTGTTACTTGTCTGTTGCTGTGCCAAACACCATAACCAAAGCAATGTATAGAAGAATTAATTCATTTGGGTTCCAGAGGGTTAAGTCTCTCATAGTAGGGAAGCACGGCAGCAAGTCGCAGGCCTAGGGGCAGGAGCAAGATGCTGAGAGTTCACATCTTCAAACCAAAGCAAGAGGCAGAGAAAGTGAACAAGAAGTGGGGGTGGGGAGCTATAAACACCCAAAGCCCTACCCAGATTATGACTTCTGACAGCAAGGCTCCACTCCCCAAAAGTTCCATGACCTCCTCAAATAACACCATTGACTGGAGACCACGTCCCCAAATACCAAACACCCAAGACTACGAGGGACATTTCTCTCTCAAACCACCTCAGTAACTATTATACGACTTGGGACTTGTGATACCAGTAAAAATAGCTGAAATACTATTGAAGAAAACCAAAAACTTTTACTGCATAATATATAAGAGGTATATAAATGGAAAGATTCTTTCTCCCTTAAAGGCAAATTTTAATATAGCAAATATATACTTAGCCATCAAATTTATCTATATAGTAAAAATAATTCTAATCAAATCCTTACACTTTTTCTTTTGGTTTTGTTTTGTTTTTAATTTTATAAGTTCTTCTCTCATATATTACATATATTACTGCCCTCCCTCCTCTCCTGTGAGTCTCCCACCTCATTTCCCCTGTCCCCACATCCATCCCACCTCCCCATCCTCCAACCCCTTCACCCCCATCCCTCTGCCTCCCCTCAGAAAACAGCAGGCCTCCCATTGACATCAGTCAAACAAGGCCTAACAAGTTACAATAAGACCGGGCATGTACCATCTCATCAAGGCTGGATGAGGAAATCCAGTAGGAGGAAAAGAGTCCCACAAACAGGCTAAAGAGCAGAGACACCCCCACCCCACCCCACATCCCACTCCCTCCTACTATCAGAAATCCTACAAAAACTCAGCCATAACATATATGCAGAGGAACTAGATCAGACTCCTACAGGCTCCCTGATCTCAGTAAGCTCCTATGAGTACTGGTCTGTTGATTCTGTGCGCCGATTTCTTTTGGGTGTTCCTGACCTCTTTGGTTCTTCCAATACTTTCTTCCCACTCCTCCACAGATCCTCCTAATGTTTGGTTGTGGGACTCTGCTTATGTTCCCATCGGTTACTGGATGAAGTCTCTCTGATCTCTCTAATGGCTTCAGTCCCAGAGCATTCTACAAGCAAGACAAGCTGGTTACAGAAGATCCTTTCAGGTTCCCTGTCCCCCATTACTAGGAATGTTTGCTAGGATTACTCTTAGAGATTTCATGGCGTTTCCATGGCACTAGGATTCTACGCCACCCTTGAAATGCCCCAATCCCATTAGTTTCCCCCAGTATTTTCTTCTTCCCTCTGCCAACACCTGAGCCCTCCTGTTCCCAACCCCACTCTCCCCCAGACCATGGGCAAAATCTATTTTCTTTCTCCTTCCCAGGAGATCCTTGCTTCCCCACTTAAGCTCTCCTTATTACCTAGCCTTTTTGAGTCTGTAGACTGTAGCATGATTATTTTTTACTTAACAGCCAATACCCACTTATAAGTGAGTACATACCACTGAGTTAGTTCACTCTTTGGGATAAGGAAACATTCTTTGGGTATATACCCACGAGTGGTATAGCAGGGTATTGAGGTCGATTGAGTTCTAATTTTCTGAGAAACTGTCATATGAATTTCAAAAGTGACTTTATAAGTTTGCACTGCCACTAGCAGTGGAGGAGTGTTACTCTTGCTTCTCATCCTCATCATTATGAGCTGTCTTTAGTGTTTGAATCTTAGTCATTTTGACAGGGGTAAGATTATAGAATATTCCTTTACACTGTGTGGATATATGTCACTGTGACTGGGTTAGTAAAGAAGATGACTGGCCAATAGCTGGCCAGGTATTGGTTAGATGGAGCTTGCAGACAGAAAGAATGTGCAAAGAAGGGCAAGAGTCTGAAGATCATGAGGAGACTCAGAGGGAAGATGAACTTGCCATAATGAAAAAAGGTACCAAGTCACATGACAGAGCACAGGTAAGAAATGTGGGTTAATTTAAAATGTAAGTGTTAGCTAGTAATAAGCCTGAGCTATTGGCTGAGAGTATGTAATTAATAATAAATCTCAATGTGGTTATTTGGGAGAAGCTGCTGGGACATAAATAAAGTCCACCTACATAAGATGAAATTTCAATGCCATTTTGATTTGCATTTTCCTGTTGGCTAAGGACATTGAACATTTCTTTAAGTTTCTTGGCCAATTGAGATACCTCTACTGAGAATTCTATTTAAATCTAGACCACACTTTTCAATTGGCTTATTTGGCTTGTTGATGTCTAGTTCGTAAGTTCTTTATATATTTTGGATATTACCCCTCTGTCAGATGTAGAGTTAGTGATTTCCCATTTTGTGGGCTGCCATTTTGTCCTATTGACAGTGTTCTTTGCCTTACAGAAGCTTTTCAATTTTGTGAGGTCCCATTTGTCTTTTATCTTAATGCCTGTGCTATTGGTGTTCTGTTCAGGTAGCTGGTCCCTGCAGCAACGCATTCAAGGATATTCCCCCACTTTCTCTTCTATCAGGTCCAGTGTATCTGAATTTATGTTGAGGTCTTTGGTCCACTTGGACTTGAGTTTTGTGGTATCTGGAATGGTATGAATGGGTATGGGGTGATCCTCACTGCCCTTAATGCACTATGATCATCTCTTGGAAATATCCCATTCTACTGGGCATTTTACCTGTGGATCCTTGTGAAGATGAGCTCCTCTTAAGCTGTACTATTTAACTGAAGCAATGATTTTATATAATATTAATGTTTGTTGAAATGGTCTTTTGATGATTGAGGGTTTTAAAAAAAATATAGTAAGGGATTATGATAGAAGTTATTTTAGTGGAAAAGCTAACATAGGTAAAGTAGGATAAAATGTTGCCTCTATCTCTGATAAAATAAAGGTTTCAGAGGATAAGAAATAAGACAAGGAAGAGTTTCTCATCTAGAATGCCTGAGTTTCTATTGAGAAGCTGTATAGACTGTGGCTTAGTTTAATGATTAAGAAAAACAGTTGTGTTCCAGTAGCCCAGCTAGTTTAAATTCTTTTAATATTAATGTTGAGAGATGTGTTCACAGGTTTCAAAGTGCACCATAGCTGAAATAAAGCTTTAAAAATTTCCTAACGTTACATTTAAGATGTTTTTGTTAAATAGATTTGAGGTAAGAAATCCAAGAAGACAATCTAAAACATTAGAAAGGCACATAGCTGAATGAGGAACTTGCTAAGGTTAGGGAACAAAAACAAAGCAGCCCAATTATTATTAGCTGGCAAGCCTTTCTTAGTAGGATGGTTTGCTGATCAAAGGTGCTGATTAATTCCTCATGCCTATTTCTACCCTCAGCTTCCTGATATAAAAACTGATATAAAAACTGTTGATGATTGGCTGTGCACTCTGAGAATTTTAAGACTGGTTCTTTTTCATATATAAGGTTTAGATTTGTGATTCTTCTAAGATTTCTTATACAATTACATTTTGAGATAAATGAAATCTGTCCTTTCTTTGTAACTGCAAAATGCAGCCTGCCAGCAAAAGAACTGGATGAGAAAAATACCTTGCTTGTTCACACTCTGTTAATCTATAACAAGTTGCTTGGACATGAATGTATGTGGGTTCTTGGGATAACTTGTTTTTCCCCTGCAATATATAAAATGTTTAATCATGTAAGGGATATGGAAAACATACTGTGTTTTATTTGTATTCACTGTAGTCATTCACTTGAAAAATAGAATGTAACCACATTGTGATTTTTATAGCTCTTGAAAGATTTTACTGGGATATATAAGCCGTAAGGGACAAAATTAAGTGCAGTAGAAAGAAAACATCCAGAATGAGAGACTTAGAAGGAAATTATCAAGAATGAGAGAAGGAAATAACAAGGAAAGATATAGAGGAAAAATGAGAATAGAAGAATAAAAAAGAAGTCAGAAGGAAACCGTCAGAAGTGTGTGAGTGTCTTTTCCCTTAACCCTCTCAGATTAAAAAATCTTAGTTCACTGATTCCAAGGATTCCATGCACTGATGGAGACTGGTCCCTCAGGCAGCAAATGTTGTTTCTCTGATTTCTTTCTCAGCCCATTTATCATTTTGTGTGTTGGGGGGATTTATCTTGTGTTCAGCCACTTTGATGAAGGTACTTATCAGCTGTAAAAGTTCTCTGGTAGAATTTTTGGGGACACACACACACACACACACACACCATATATCATCTGCAAATAGCAATACTTTGACTCCTCCCTTTCTAATTTGTTGCCCCTTGATCTCCTTTAGTTGTCTTATTTCTCTAGCTAGAACTTCAAGTACTAGAGTGAATAGGTTTGGAGAGAGAGGACAAACTTGTCTTGTTCCTGATTTTGTAAAATTGCTTTGAGTTTTCTCCATTTAATTTGGTATTTAGTATAAGATTGCTATAAATTGTCTTTATATGTTTAGGTATGTCACTTTTATCCCTTATCTAGCCAAGACTCTCATCATGAAGGAGTGTTGGATTTTGTCAAAGGATCTCAGCATCTAATAAAATGAACATGCAAGGTTTTCCTTTCAGCTTGTTTATATGGTGGATTACATTGGCAGATTCTTGTATTGTGAAACATACCTGTATTTCTGGGATGAAGCCTACTTGATCATAGTGGATGATCTTTATAGTACATTCTTGGATTTGGTTTGCTAGTGTTTTATTGAGTATTATTGCATGGTGTTCATGGATATTGGTTTATAATTCTCTGTCTTTGTTTAGTTTTTGTGTGGTTTGAGTAGCAGGGTGACTGTGGCCTCATAAAATGAATTTGGCCATGTTCTTTCTGTTTCTATTTTGTGGCATAATTTCAGAAATATTAATATTAACTCTTCTTTGAAGGTCTGGAAGAATTCTGAGCTAAAACCTTCTGACCCTGAACTTTTTTTGGTTATGAGATTTTAATGACTGCTTCTGTGTCTTTAGGAGCTACAAGTTTATTTAAGTTGTTTATCTGATCTTTATTTAACTTTGGTAAGTATCTATGAAGAAAAATTGTCCATCTCTTTTAGATTTTCCAATTTTATGAAGTATAGGTTTTTGAAGTATGACCTAATTATTCTTTGGATTTCCTCAATGTCTGTTGTTATGTCTCCCTTTTTGTCAATGATTTTGTTAATTTGGGTATTGTTTCTGGGTCTCTTAGGTAGTTTGGATAAGAGGTTATCTAGCTTGTTGATTTTCTTAAAGAGAATCAAAGATTTTTTTCATTGATTTTTTTCATATTGTCCTGTTTCTATTTATTGGTTTCATCCCCCACTTTGAATATTTCCTGACATCTACTCCTCTTGGGTATGTTTGCTTCTTTTTGTTCTAGAGCTTACTGGTGTCCTATAAGGTTGCTAGCATAAGGTCTCTCTAATTTCTTTATGAAGATACTTTGTGCTGTGAGCTTTCCTCTCAGCACAGCTTTCATTGTGTCTACCTAGTTCTGCAGGCAAGCAGGTCATTCACCTGTTCTTCTGAATGGAGTGATCTGCATGTGAGCAGTAGAAGAGTCCACAGGAGTTGGAGGCAGGAACCTGGCAACAGGGCAGTTGGTGGGGCAGAAGGGGGTAGTGGAAAGGGTCTTTGGAAACAGAATCTAGAATCTAGGGAAGGAAGGACTCCAAGGGCAGGTGAGCCACTTACTTTTCTTCTGACTGGAATGGCCAGCTCCTGAGCAGCAGAAATCCATAGGAGTTGGAGGCTAGTTTTATTTATTTATTTATTTATTTATTTATTTATTTGTTTGTTTGTTTGTTTTTTTTATTGATTTTATTGAGTGATACATTTTTCTCTGCTTCTATCCCTGCCTCTACCCTCCCCTTCAACCCGCTACCATGGAGATCTTGTATTTTTCTACTTCCCATGTAGATTAGATCCATGTATATCTCTCTTAGGGTCTTCATTGTTGTCTAGATTCTCTGGGATTGTGAATTGTAGGCTGGTTTTCTTTGCTTTATGGCTAAAAGTCATTTATGAGTGAGTATATATGATATGATATTTGTCTTTCTAGGTCTAGATAACCTCACTCAATATGATGTTTTCTAGATCCATCCATTTGCCCACAAATCTCAAGATGTCATCTTTTTTTCTGCTGTGTAGTACACCATTGTGTAAATGTACCACATTTTTCTTATCCATTCTTCAGTCTAGGGGCATTTAGGATGTTTCCAGGTTCTGGCTATAACAAACAATGCTGCTATGAACATAGTTGAGCACATGCCCTTGTGGTATGAATGAGCATCCTTTGGATATATACCCAACAGTAGTATTGCTGGGTCTTGACAAAGGTTGTTTCCTAATTTTCTGAGAAATCTCCATACTGATATCCAAAGGGGCTGTACCAATTTGCATTCCCACCAGCAATGGAGGAGTGTTCCCTTTATCCCACATCCTCTCCAGCATAAGTTGTAATCATTGTTTTTTATCTTGGCCATTCTTACAGGTGTAAGATGGAATGTCAGAGTTGTTTTGATTTACATTTCTCTGATGACTAAGGATGTTGAACATTTCCTTAAGTGTCTTTCAGCCATTTTGGATCCCTCTGTTGATAGTTCTCTGTTTAGGTCTGTGCTCCATGTTTTAATTGGATTATTTGTTCTTTTGTTGGACAATTTGTTGAGTTCTTTGCGTATTTTGGAGATCAGTCCTCTGTCCAGTGTTGAAAGTGGAGTGTTGAAGTCTCCCACTGTCAGTGTGTGGGGTTTAGTGTGTGATTTAAGCTTTAGTAGTGTTTCTTTCACACATGAGGGTGCCCGTGTATTTATTGCATAGATGTTCAGTTTTGAGATTTCCTCTTGATGGATTTTTTCTGTGACTAATATAAAATGTCCTTCTTTGTCTCTTTTGATTGATTTTTGTTCGAAGATTATTTTGTTAGAAGTTTACTTTGTTAGATATTAGAATAGCTACAGCATCTTGTTTCTTCGGTCCATTTGATTGGAAAAAATTTTCCCAACCCTTTACTCTAAGGCAATGTCTGTCTTTGAGGTTGAGGTATGTTTCTTGTATTCAGCAGAAAAATGGATTCCGTTTTCATATCCAACCTGTTAGCATGTGTCTCTTTAGAGGTGTATTGAGTCCATTTATATTCAGGGATATTTATGACCAGTGATTGCTATCTCCTGTTATTTTGGTTTTCATTGTTGGTGATGTTATTGTGTGTGTTTTTCCCTTCTTTGGGATTTGCTGCTGTGAGATCAACTATTGTCTGTGTTTTTGTGGATGTAAACTACTTTCTCAGGTTGGAGTTTTCCTTCTAGTACTTTGTGTAGGGCTGGCTTTGTGGCTAGGTATTGGTTAAATCTGGTTCTTGAAATGGAATATCTTGTTTTTTCCTTCTATGGTGATTAAAAGTTTTGCTGGGTATAGTAGTCTGGGCTAGCATCTATGATCTCTTAATGTCTGCATAACACTCAACCAGGACCTTCTGGCTTTCATTGTTTTCATTGAGGAGTCAGGTGCAATTCTGATATGTCTGCCTCTATATGTTACTTGCCCTTTTTCCTTTGCAGTT
Source organism: Ondatra zibethicus (assembly GCA_004026605.1). Taxonomy (NCBI): domain Eukaryota; kingdom Metazoa; phylum Chordata; class Mammalia; order Rodentia; family Cricetidae; genus Ondatra; species Ondatra zibethicus. Next base: position 157,813 of record PVIU01002331.1, on the reverse strand, counting down.
CTTAATATTCTTTCTTTATTTTGTATGTTTAGTGTTTTGATTATTATGTGACGAGGGAACTTTTTTTTTATCTAGTTTATTTGGTGTTCTGTAAGCTTCTTGTATCTTCATAGGCATATCTTTCTTTAGATTGGGAAAGTTTTCTTCTATAATTTTGTTAAATATATTTTCTGTGATTTTGAGTCAGATTTCTTTTTTTTTCTTCTATACCTATTATTCTTAGGTTTGCTCTTTTCATGGTGCTCCATATTTCCTGGATATTTTGTGTTACGCTTTTGTTAGATTTAATGTTTTCTTCAATTGGTGAGCCTATTTCCTTTATTGTATCTTCAGCGCTTGAGATTCTTTCCTCCATTTATTGTATTCTGCTGTTCAAGCTTGCATTTATGGTTCCTGATCATTTTCTCATGATCTCTGTTTCTATAACACCCTCTGCTTCTGTTTTCTTTATTATCTCTCTTTCAGTTTTCAAGTCTTAAATAGGTTCTTTCATATGTTTGTCTGATTTTTCTTGGCTTTCTTTAAGGGATTTGTTGATTTCTTCCAATTTTTCTTTGTCTTTTTCTTCATTTCTTTGAGGGAATTTTTCATTTCCTTTTTAAGGGCCTCAAGTTATTTTTATGTCATTTTCTTCTGCTTCATCTTTATGGTTGTTCAAGTCTTGCTGTTGTAGGGCCACTAGTTTTTACTGGTGTCATGTTGCCCTTTGTGGTGTTTCATGTGTTCTTACCTTGAATACCCATCTTTTCCTCTGTGACTCTGGTGAACAGTCTTCCAGGTGCCAGTGAATCCAAGGCTCAGATGGTTGCTCCTCATGGTGCATTCAGGACCACAGTTCCAGTCACCCCGTTAGTCACTCCATGTCCCTAGAGGTTACTCGGCACTCCTGGGGTTTGCTCTGCAATACCAGGGGTCTTTCGGGCCTGCTCCCATGGAGATTGTTTGCTTGGGGCTCTTTTTGCTGAGGTTGCTGCCTTGGGCCTACTCTGGCAAATGTCCTGGCTCAGGCCTCCTCTCTTGGAGGTTCCAGATTTGCACCCAGACCTACAGATGTCTATGGTTCCAGCCTATTCTCTTGGAAGTCCCGGACTCATGCCGAGACCAGCAGAGGTCTCTGGTTCCTGCCTACTTCCTTAGAAGTTGCTTCCTTGTACCTGCTCCTGTGGAGTTCACTTTCTCAGGCCTGCTCCAGCCTAGGTCACTGGCTCAGTCCTGTTTCTATAAATGACCCTGGTCTGTGAAGGTTCCTAGCTTGGGCCTGGTCCTGCAATGGTCTCTGGCTTCAGTCTACTTCCTCAGAGGTCCCAGACTTGAGCACGGACCTGCAGAGATCCTGGCTCAGGTCTCTGCCTTTGGTTTTTTGAGATAAGGTTTCTCTATGTATCCTTGGTTGCCCTGAAACTCACTCTATAGACAAAGATTGATCTTGAACTCAGAGATCAGCCTGCCTCTCCTTCTGAATGCTGTTAAAGGCATGTGCCACCACACAGCTCCTTATACTTTTAAAATTTTATCAAATATTTCTAAATAGGTCTTTATATATTGCTGAAAATCATTTATATGTTTCATTACTCATCAATTAAAGTAATTCTTCTTTATATACTGTATGCCAAATAATGCTCTAGGCAAGGGATTGCCAAAGAAATCTGTAAATCTCTATATATTCACATGTAATTTGGATAAAATATATATACACATACATATAAAATGAGAAACCAAGAATGTTAGCAATTATTTCTCAGTTTTGCTTACCTTTATTTTTATACTAAAAAAGAAGTCTTGAGTGATTTTTATTAACTTGGAAAATTTACTTAAAATGTAAAAGGATGCTCACTGTTTGGTATGTGATAAAGTTAAATTATTTTTGAAATATTAGGGATAAGAAAGATATAGTAAATTGATAGTATTTACATATGTGTATTTATAATATCCATGAGTTTCAAAACAAAATATTTCAATCTTTTCAGTAAAGATATGCTTAAAATTGGGAATACAGATGCTTATGTTAAACAAATAATAAAATAGAGCTTCCATTTCATTATGCCATTTTTACTAAATACTTTAATAACACACTTTTCTGACTTGTATTATGAACTTAGCAATGCATCTGTGTGAATCTCAGCATGTGGAAGGGAGGATTGAAAGTTTGAGGCCAGCACAAGCTATTGAGCAGGACCACTTCTCAAGAAAACAAAACAAAAATTAATGTAAAATGTCTAAAAATTACACATTTATAATGGACCAAATCTATGGGGTTTTTTTCTTTCTCAAACTTGTAGTACATATAATCTGAGGGCTGAAACTGCCATTTGTCTTAAAATATCAGCAGCCCACCAAAGCTAAGAACATTCATGTGCCTTTCTCCACAGGAACAAATCCAACAAGACAGAAACAGAGGGGTTTAGACCTCTTCAAATAGATATAACTGTTTCATCATCATTTCTGTGATATGAGTTTTATTTTTCTTTCTCCCCCTCCCAGAGTCAAGGTTTCATTGTGTGAAACTCACTCTGTAGACCAGGCTGACCTTGAACAGAAAAGTACTGCTGCTTCCTAGTGCTGGGGTTAAAGGCCAGCACCACCACCGCCTGAGATGGTTTTTTATAAATAGACCCTCTGTTCATGAGAAGACACCCAGATCTCTCTGGAAAGGGGAAATAGAAGAGATTTCGTGAGTAGATTGGGGGCAGGTGAGGATGGGAACATGAGCGATCATGGGAGGGGCAAAAGGGAGAGAACTGACAGAAACTACTGAAAAGGGAGTAGGGGGCATTCCATGGTCAGGTAAAAATCTGGAGCAAGGGACTCTCCCAGGGATCTACAAGGATGAAGCCAGGTTAGACTCCTAGCAAAAGCAGATACATAGCCTGAACTGGCCGTCTCCTCTGACTAAGTTGGTGCCTAGCCCGATCAGAGAGGCTTCATCCAGCAACTGATAAAAACAGATGCAGCTCCACAGCCAAATATTAGATGGAGCTCAGGGAATTCTGCAGAAGAGATGGAGGAAGGATTGTAGAAGCCAAAGGGGTCAAGGACACCACAAGAAAACTCACAGAATCAGCTAGCTGGGCAGCTCATAGGGGCTCTCAGAGACTGAACCGACAACCAGGGACCCTGCATGGGATTGACCTGGGCACTCTGCATATATGCTACAATTGTGTAACCTGGTCCTCTTATGAGACTCCTAACATTGGAAAGAGGGACTGTCTCTGACTTTTACTGGCTTTTGGGACCCTACCCCCCAACACTGGGTTGCCTTGCCCAGCCTTAATACATACTTAGTCATACCGCAACTTAATAAGTCATGCTATGTTGATATTCATGGAAGGCCTGCCTTTCCTAAACAGAAACAGAAGAGGAATGGATTGGTCGGGGGAACAGAGGGTTCACGGGCAGGAGAAACTGGGAGGAGAGGAGGGAGAGGAAACTGCAGCCGAGATGTAAAATAAATAAATAAATCTAAAGAAATAGACCTTCCATGTAGCTTGTTTCTCAGAAAGAATATAATGGGGGTAGGGGGTGCCTTTGCTATCTTCCTATCACAGTAATTTCCTTCTTCAGCTTTGGTTCCTAACACTTAGTGTCCTAAAAGCCTTCATTTCTCTCGCCCATAAATACAGTTTAGATCATCAGTATTACTTCTTTTTTCCAGACAAGAAAATAACAGCTTAGAAAGTTCTCTCCAAGTCCCAAATACCACACAACCAGTAAGGGCTAAAGGTGTGTTTTGAGCAGCAGTGGACTGGTTCAGGCTGGGTTTCTGTAACCATCACCAGGTTTTTTTTTTCGATTTCTGGTTATCAGACAAGGTCATACACACACCCTGTTTGAAGCACTAACTGTTAATATAGTCATATTGCTCAAAACTATTTCCCAAATGGTCGGCAGTCATATTCAGGATGCCCCAAAGACTCAAAATAAATACATTAAGGAATTCAAGCCAGGGGACAAAAAGGGAAGGAAGAAAGACATAAATGGGAAGGTCATTTGGATTCATCCTGGAAAAGCTATTCATTAAAAGGGAAGAGCTCTGCTGGAGAAACAATGACTCATAGTGTCTATGATGTGGACAGGAAACCGATGAGGAAATAAATCACGGCTCTGAAATGAGAATGCTCTCACATCAGTATGAACCTTGCTTGACTTTACTTCCACATTTCCTGCACCAAATACCCATATTTACAACTGATAGCTGAATATTTGGGGGCAGCGGTGCTCGTTGGTCTTTTGAGAGTGTCATGAAGCCAAGGCTACTCTCAAACACCGTACAGAGTTAAGGCAGACCTTGAACTCTCCCAGGAGTCTCCACTTCCTAAGTGTTGATAGCAGAGGCAAGCACTAGCACACCCAGGTTGAAACTGTTTATGTTGTGATTAAAGCCATTTCTGAAAGTGAAAAGACAAATGATTAATGGTCCAGTAGTAAAAGTGAGCTTAATGGGGAACTTAAACCTTCTAGAACAAATTCCATTCTCTGCCCTTTCTCAACTTTGCTGTGATGCTTTTCTTCTCTTAGATTTTGTTGTTCTTGTCATTTTGGTTAACACAGTGAGGTCCAACCCTATAATTTTATGTGCTTTAAGCACTCTTCCTTTTGTAATTTAGTTTTTAATGATGCAGTTGGTCAGGTATTAAACCCTGCTTCCATTTGAATTTGGTAAGTGTAACCTAAAATATTCTTACTAATTAATCAGCTGTTTTGTAGTAAGGAGGCATGAGCCTGCTCTTGGTCCCCGTGGCCGCCCGGCTCCCGCCGCCCAGTGCCTGGCTAGCTTATGCCCAAAATAATTACACAGAAACTGTATTCATTGAAATACTGCCTGGCCCATTATCTCTAGCCCCTTATTGGCTAACTCTCACATATTATTTTAACCCATCTCCATTAATGTGTATCGCCACTTGAGTTGTGGCTTACTGGCATTAGTCTAACCAGTGTCCATCTTGGGCTGGAGAAACATGGCGTCTCTGTCATTGCCTTCTCTCTCCTAGCCTTCCATTCTGTCTACTCCACCCACCTAAGGGCTGCCCTATCAAAAGGCCAAGGCAGTCTCTTTGTTTAACCAATGAAAGCAATACACAAATACAGAAGACCCTCCTACTGAATCACTGTTTAGTTATCTTGATCATTTGCATAAATAAGATGCATGCTAATTTTATTATAAGATACAACTCTTTCCACAGAAAGCAGGCTCAGGGATTAAGAATAATTGTTGCTTTGGGGAGGACCTGGGTTTGAGTCTCTACACCCACATGGCAGCTCATAACCATCTTTAGCTCCAGTCCCAGAGGATCCAGTGCCCTCCTCTGACCACTGATGGCACTAGGCACACATGTGTGCACATACATAAATGTGGATAAAACACTCATATGCATAAAAAGAAATAAATGTATTCTTTTTCTTTAAAAGATCTGAAAATCCTTCATTAAGATATTACAACTTTGGTTGTTCAATAAAGAAATAATAACTTTATTTGGGAAGCAATAGAAATTTAAAGCACTTTATATAGGGAAAATAATTCATTGTGTCTTTCTGCTAATATTTCTTTTCTCAAGTTTGACATAAAATATCATTTCTATAGCTTAGAAATAGTCATGAATGTTACTATGAAGATAATACTTGAAGAAGTAGCTGTTATGAAATGCTTTATGAAGCCCCCACCATCTAACCTTAAGCAAATAGGCTTTATGCATGATAGAAACATACCCAAAAAAGTGTTTTGTAATATATTTTTGTTTTGAACTCCTGATTGAATTCAAACACAATAGATGGAAGCACATGATTTGTTATAGTGCTTTTAAATTTTTATTTTACATTCATTTAGTATATATGTGTGTGCATGCGTAAATGGGTATGTGCACTTGTGCACATGCTCTGTGCTACACATGAAGAAGACAGAGCATAGCTTGCAGGAGTCCATTCTTTCTTGTCACCATGGAGGTTAAGGGGACACCAGTAGCCAGTTAGGATCGGTAGCAAGTGGCTTCAACCACTGAGCCATTGAGATATGGACCATACATGGTGTTTTAATTACTAGCTTTTATAGTATGTCGAGTGCAAGTCTTATATAATTACTGTCACTTCTCTTTCAGAAGCCAGAAATTCCTTTTCTTGCTGTATATAGTCAAATAGGAGCCTGCCTCCATCCTCAAGTTGGCTTTTAAACTTATGGAAGATGCTATAGTCTGTATTATTACAAGAAACTTCAAGATGTAAGGGAAGATACTTCTTGTTCTTTGGTCTATTAAATATTCAGTTTAGGAAAATACAGATAAATGCCTTACCCCATAACTACCACAATTTTGTTTTACTCATATTTCTTTAGTTTAATGTCAAAATTTGAAATTCCTATAAAACCAGATAAAATCCCAGAAGTTAGACAAGAAGTGCTTTGTTGGTATTTTCTCATTGGTTCATTTGTTTTATAGTAGGTCATCAATGATAAGCATAGAAATCCCAGTCAGACACAGACACAAACACACAGAGAAACACATAAAGAGAGAGACAAGAACATACACAAAGAAACACTAACACACACACACAAACATCCAGAGAGAGACACATACACACATATACGCACACGCACACACACACACACACACACACACACACACACGCAAATACTTTGAAAAGTTGTTTTCCTGTTCACACAATGACACTGGAGTCTGCCAACACTCTCCTTCCCCATGGAAGCTTAATTCTTTCCTCCATGGAGCCTCTGAAAAGCAGCTGGATCATTTTTTAGCATCTTAATGAAAGAGGGAATACGCCAGGATGTCAACGCATCTAAGTATCTTTCCTCTACATCAAAGCAGAGGTAATTTTTCTTTCTTTCTTTCTTTCTTTCTTTCTTCCTTCCTTCCTTCCTTCTTTTCTTTCTTTCTTTCTTTCTTTCTTTCTTTCTTTCTTTCTTTCTTTCTTTCTTTCTTTCTTTCTTTTTTTCAGTTCCTCAACACACAATGCAGGCATGTTTAGTTTTCAGTTGGAAGAAAGCTCTTGCCTGGCTCTTACCTGACAGAAACAGAATAAAAGATACCTGGGTCTGTACTAGCCACTAACAGGCATGAAGTTGCAAAAGAGTGACAGCCCCCACCCTAGAAAATACTCAGTCGGTGCATCACAACACACTTCCCTGCCAGCTTATTGTGTTTTGAACAATAGGCGAAGCAGACCATGGGAACCTCACTGGACATGTGTTCTCTGGGAGCATGGGGATGTCATTCATATATTCTGGTGGGAAAACCAGGTGGATAGAGTCCTTGGCCTGACAAGTGCTGTTTGAGGTGCTTAATTAGCAAGAGGAAGTTTATGTTCAGCTAGGAAGCTCCTTTGGTAAGGAAATGCTACATGTTTGAATGTGCCCAGAAAAAAAAAAAAAAGTTTCTTTTGTCTGGAAGTTTTATAATAAGTCACTCAGGCTGACCAAATGTGTGCCTGAGTCAAGCTAGGTTCCCACTAGCTTTTCCATCCTACTCTTTCAATAGGGGTCACTTGCTTTGTTTATCCTATGGGTTGACTGCAAAACATTCTAAATGTTCAGGTGCCTTTTTCTTTCCACTTCGAAAATGGTAGGTAGGTTAAACAAACTTGTATTCCCCACCCCAGAATATTTTCCCAAGAAATAGCAAAAGAAATGTATCCCAATTGTGCCAAGCCCTGTAATGAGAAAGGGTCTGTTGGAGATGGACAGCTGATATAATTTGGAAGGGCACAAATGCATAGAATCCGCCAACTTCTTAATTATTGCAACAGCAAAGAAGAAAGACTAAAAGAAAGAAAAAGGAAAAGAATACTCCATAGGCTACTAGGCTAATCCATTGAAAAGAGTTAAAATTCTCACATAAATCTGAGAAAAAGTAAATGTTTTCATGTTAGATCAAATTTAAATTTCTGCCCAAAAGTAACTGAAATTGTTTTCATAATTTCATGTAAATAAAGCTTTAGTTGAGGGCTGTTAGGTTTGCGAGTGTGTAATGCTCCTTCATATTACCATTCTTAGTTTTCGTACTGCCTGCTCCTTTCTAGTTTTCTACTAGATAAACTCTTCCCCACTGCAGATCTGTTACGTTGTGCCAGTGCACTCTACACGCCCTCCAGTTAAAGTGAGTCACGTGGTCACTTCACGGAAGGTCCCAGGGACAGACAGCGTCCACCATGATCTATTTCCCACCTTGACGAAAGTGTCAGTTTTCCCCATCTAAATCTTCCATACCACAGTCCAGTCCCTTATTTAGCCAGAGACCAGACTCACGGCTCTGAATCTTGTCACTTGATACATATTGCGGGCTGGTTTTGAGCAGTATGCTATTTCTTCCGTGGCCTATCTTAAACCTCTCATTGCATTTAGGTGCACTGCATTTAGATTTTTTTTTAATTAAAGCATTTTTTAAATTTTTGTTTGGTTTTACATTTTTTGAGATAATGCTTTGTGTTACAAAGACAGACTGCCAACTGATTTTGTAGCCAAGGAGAACCACCTTCCTCCAGTTTCTGCCTCGGAAATACTGGGATTTTAGGGTTGGCTAGGCAGCAAAAACAGGGCTTTGTGTGTGCTAGATAAGCTCTCTATCAATTGAGATACATCCCCAGCCTTTATTTTAGCTTCTTGCAAGGGAGATTACTATGTTGACCACAAGTTCATTATCCTCCTGCCGTTGCTTCCTAAATGCTGGAATTCCAGATAGTTTTTCCAACATGCCTGGCTGGAATGGTTTTTGAAATACTAAAAATCTAGTTCTGAGTGTTAGAATATGTGTTTTTGTGTCTCTTTTTGTGTGCATAAACACACATGTACCTATTGTATGTGGTTTCATTGTATATTTCCTAAAAGGCTTCATTTTTGTTTTTATTTCAAGCCAGGGTTTCCCTGTGTAGCCCTGACTGTCCTGGACCTCACTCTGTAGACCAGGCTGGCCTCAAACTCAGAGATCACCTGTCTCTTCCTCGCGAGTGCTGGGATTAAAAGTGTGCACCACTGCCACTCAGCAGGAACTTCTCTTTTTTATAGTGATTCACTTTAACCGCAATAGCTTGGGCACTTTCCCTTTTGAATGTATGAAACAGAAAATTTCAAGGTAGGGTATTAACAATCACTATTCTATTGAAAAGTCTCTTAAAGATGATACATCTATGAATGTTATGACATAATCAATACACTTACAACTTAGTTTATTTTTAAATTGGGTTCTAATCAGGAATCCAGATATAAATAATCTTGTGAGAAATACACTATGCCCACTTGACGAGGCACCTGATTTTATCCTGTTAAAACTGTAAGTCAATTTCTCAGAAAATTAGGAAACAGCCTTCCTCAAGACCCAACAATACCACTTTGGGGTATATATCCAAAGGATGCTCAATCATACCACAAGGACATGTGCTCAACTATGTTCATAGCAGCATTGTTTGTCATAGCCAGAACCTGGAAACAACCTAAATGCCCCTTGACTGAAGAATGGATGAGGAAAATGTGGTACATTTACACAATGGAGTACTACACAATAGAAAAAAAATAACAACATCTTGAAATTTGCAGGCAAATGGATGGAGCTAGAAAACGTCATATTGAGTGAGGTAACCCAGACCCAGAAAGACAATTATCATATGTACTCACTCATAAGTGGTTTTTAAACATAAAGCAAAGAAAACCAGCCTACAAATCACAATCCCAGAGAACCTAGACAACACTGAGGACCCTAAGAGAGACATATATGGATCTAATCTACATGGGAAGTAGTAAAAGAGAAGAACTCCTGAGTAAATTGGGAGCATGGGGACCTTGGGAGAGGGTTGAAAGGGGAGGGGAGAGGCAAAGAGGGGAATAAAGAAAAATGTAAAGCTCATTAAAAGTCAATAAAAAAGAAAAATAAAAAATACTTTATGAAGTAAGATTAATAGAAAGTAACTAACAAGGCCCAGATATTTTATGAACATAGTATAATTGAACCTACTCAACAAACCCATGAGGTGACTGACGTCACCACCTCCTTTGGCAGTACTAGAAGCCTTGCGGGGGGCAGGGAGCTGTGACTACATGATACATGGAGACTTCTCATGCAACAATTTTCTTAATGCTGTAATTGCCAAGGTAAAACAACCTTCCATGATGTGATCAGGTGTGCTAACTGGCTTTAAATATTTAAATTTCATTGAATTATAAAAAGAATGCGAACAAGTATACCAGAAATATTGTGAGGTGGGTGTGATACCACTTGCCTGTAATCTCAGCACTCAGGAAGCCGAAGCAGAAGTATCATGAGTTTGAGACAATCCTGGGCTGCAAAGCTAGAGCCTGCTCATGAAACAGATGACAACAGAAAGAAAATACCCACAAAGCAACAAACTAAGATTTAATGTTGTAGTTTTTTTATTTTATAAAATGTAACATAATTTTGAAACACAATTTCAATTAAAACATTTTAAATGCAAAAACCATAGCTTGAGGGTGAAATAGAGTCCACTAAATGCAGCTTTAACAGAGGCCTGGGACAGGGAGGTAGCTTGATGGTAGGACGTTTATGTGACATACTCAGGACCATGGGTTGGTTCTCAATGTCACAATTTTTTAAAAAGTAAAAATAATATGTCAATACACAGTTCCCATTTAACTTGATTTTTAATAAACTGATAAAAAATTTTATTTGTTACAGTCATCAAATCGGCAACAGGAAAACACTAGACTACCCTTCTAAAAAACAAAAACCCTGCTTAAACTCCCAAGACTCCAATCATTCAAGAAAACAAAGCTACTGTTTCAGTGGCTTAACCAAAGCCATGCACTTGACTCTTATCTAAAAACTTCATCCAAGCTATGAACTAAACACAGTTTTATAAAGAAAAACGCATGGCATTCTAAACGCCAAATACTGAGTTCAATAATTTAGACCCTGAACTTCTGAAAAGCAGTTTTTCTGACATTCAAAAGAGAAAGTTAGAGCTTTTCCTGGGCCACAGAGCCATTGGAAAGATTCAGTTAAAACACAGGAAAGAGCAGAGCCCCAGAAGAGTAGACCCATCACAGAGGCCACCAAGAGACACAGACACAGTACCCAACAGCTGCTATGTGGACACAGGCTAAAGTGGACTCTGAGGTTGGACCAAGACCAGAGCCTCCTCTTAAGGTGAGTATTCTGTATCCATACAGGACCATGCACTTCTTAGAATGCCTCAGAAAAGCAAGAAGAGCTAAGGGGCAAAATCCACCAAAAGGGAATATTTTAACCTAAAAGTATGTCATAGATATTTATGTAACAGAGATTAAGTATTTTCTCTATGGTAAGCTTCTTCAAATTACAGAGAGAAATTAATGTATAGTTATAGTTTAGTATATGTAGATTGGGACTAAAATATTTTAAAGCATTAGCAAACATTTAGGTTAAATTGGATTATTAAAAAGAGAAAGAAAATTTACATCCTTTTCTATTCTGGACAAATATATATATATATATATATATATATATAATATATAATGAGTTCCCTAATTAACATGTACTAGTTTGGTTGAGAGTTAGAAGATCCCAGCAACAAATCAGATTGTCTGTTTTAGTGCCTCAAAAACCAACAGCAAGCAATGTTAGCATCGTTTTCACTGTGTGTGACAGCCTCAAGACATCTTGGGAAGAAAAGGTCCCTTTCAATTTCACATATAACATATTTTAACAGTGTCACAAAAATCTCAATCTAGTTCTTGCCAGGAGTAAAGAACAGAAATTTTTGTTTGCCTCATTCTTTGTCATTCAAACTAAAGTTTGGCCTGGGCATGATGGTGAAGTGAACATCTTTGTTCCTAGCCTGTTGGAGTCAGAATCAAGCAGATCTCTGGAAATTTGAGACCATCCTGACCTATAGAAAGAGTTCAAGGCTAAGGCTACTTCTGTTTCAAAAATAAATAAACATAAATAAATAAATGTATGTTTGAATATTGTGTGTGCATATGTGTGTGCATTGTGTACATTCATGTGTGTACAGGCACATGCACAAGTGTGTGTTTATGGGAGCCATTAGTTAATGTTGGGAGTCATCCTTGGTTGCTCACCTTTGTAGTTTTTGAGATGGAGTCTCTTGCTGGACTTGTTGCTCACTAATTCAGCTAGACTGGCTTGACCAAAGAGCTCAAGAGATCTGCCTGCCTCTGCCTCCCCATTGCTGGGTGCTGGAGATCCAAGTTCAAGTTTTCACGCCTGCATGGCCAACCCTTTTCCTGTCTGAGCTGTCTCCCCAGATGTTCTGTCTCTTTTACTTAGCTCATTCTTCTGCTGTCTAGAATTGAAGCTCTTCAGAAGGACATTTTCACATGAGTAAAATTCAAATGACTTAAGATAGGATTCATAGTTTTGTTTCTGAATTATCAAATTTAAAAATAGAGCAATTCCAAGAAAGAAAGAATAGAAACATGGTAAAATTTCTCTCCTTATGAAAACTACAGCTATGTAATGGAACATTAGTCATGTCATTGTGTGTAAGTTGTTCTATAACAGTCCTGATTTTTATTTTTCATATACTATTCTGAAATTATGCTGTCTTTCTTGCCTTCCTTGAGCTTGTGAAAAACTGGAAATTGACGTGGCAAGAATGTTTTCTAAACTGAAAATCACTATATAGACATAAGCATAAATACTGTACAGCTAGGCCTGACACAATAACAGGACAGGTATGAAGTTAGTGACCTCTGTTGCACAGACCACCCATTGTAGAAAGTTATGAAGATGGCTTAGGGGTTCATTTGACCTTGTTACTAATTATGCAACATTCTACCATATATGTAATTCACTAAGATAGAGCAATAAAACAAAACATGTCTATCAGGAGACTTCAATAAAAATGGGGACTTGACCTGGGTGGGACTGTGCTACCCAAGCAGAACTGGTCTGTATAGCAAGGAAAATCTGATTGCCAGTGTGTCTGTCCCTTCACTGTTTAATGAGGAGGCATCATGGCAGAATTGATGATCTTCGAAGCAAGATAGAATTATCAGCAAGTTATTAAAATCAGGGAACTCAAAACATGATTAATCTAAAAATTCAGTCACAGTCACATAAAATTTCATGTCTCATTTGGTAGGAGAGAACACATTTTGACTAAGAAATAGATATCATAGACAATGTTCATACACAAGCTCCTGTGTATGAAACACTTCCTCTGTGTCTTTACTTCATAGTACTATGCTACTCATTTTTACAACAGTCTAGAATTTATTCTCCCTCTTCAACCGAGAAAACATATGCATAGAGATCATGTACTTTGATCAATATCACCCTACTAATCAGTGGGAGATGCAGTCTGCAAAATCATTTGTATCACCATAAGGGAGTCATGTATATTAGGAACTATCCATGGTATATGTCCCCTATTAATTCAGTCTGGTGTTGCAAAGAGTTATATATACAGAGTAGTGGGAGCAAATGCCTTCCCACTTAGAAAAGTCAAATATCTGTGACAGAAGTTAAACATTGTGAAGTACTGTAAGCTGTACCCTGGCTGCACTTGTATAAAATTAGCTATAAATCTGAGATTTATTCAGTGTATCTATTCAGTGTCTTTACTATAGGCATTAACCTTTTACTATAGTGTGCTCTCTATAAAGAGAAGAAAAATATGAATTATCAAATCTTAAGGGACTTACAAAAAGCAATCCACATAAATACAAGTCAATGTTTAATAAAACTCAAAAAAAAAACCAGAAGGGTGCTTCCAATGAAAGACTCAAAGAAAGAGGGTTCCAAAGGTTTGAGGCTGATTTCTCATGGACAGAGACCAAAGGATGTCACTCCATGTAGGAGTTGTGGAAGAATGACTCATCCATATTCTGTACCAGTACAAAGAGTCAACATTGAGGGAGTTCTGAAGTACTGAAGTGCTGTGAGAGTCCCCTCTATGTGCTGTAATTACTATTAATGAATAAAGAAGCTGCCTTGGCCTGTTGATAGGGCAGAACTTAGGTAGGTGGGGAAGAGGGAACTGAATTCTGGGAGGAGGAAGGCAGAGTCAGGGGGATGCCAAGGATCCACTGCAGGAAATAGACATGCTGAAACTTTGCTGGTAGGCCATGACCTCATGGTGATATACAGATTAATAGAAATGGGTTAAATTAACATGTAAGAGTTATCTAATAAAAAAAAACTAGAGATAATGGGCCAAGCAGTGATTTAACTAATATAGTTTCTGTGTGATTATTTTGGGTGTAAGCTAACCCAGCAGCCAGGATGAACAAGTGGCCTCCTCTCCCCCAACACTGAAGGTTGAGGGGGGCTCTGAAGTCCCAAAAGCTGATGTTAGGAAATCCTGACTGTGTGAGCTGACAGGGAAAGAATGTGAACAGAAGCTCTGAGAAGAGTTTTTAGAGGAATCACCCATCAATGAGGAGGAAAAGGGAGAGACTAGGAAACAGGAGCCCAGTGAGGAAAACTTTGCAAATGGCCAAGCAGATATTTGACATTTGGGATTTGTCTTCCCGCAGAATAATTGGAGATTTGGAAGTTATACATGAACTTGACTTTGTGAGGATGTGATTTTGTTAACTTGAAACAAGCTAGAATCACCTGGGAAGTGGGACCCTCCAGCGGCATACTCCCTAATATCTGAGGGTATTTTCCTGATTAATGATTAATGAGAGGAAACTTACGATGGGCAGTACCACCCCTGGGATGGTGGTCCTGGGTTTCATAAGAAAGCAGCCCAAGCAAGGCATTGAAATGAGGGCAGTAACAGTATTCCTCCATAGTTTCTGCTTCAGTTCCTGCCATGACTTCCTACAATGATGGACTGTGAGGTGAATAAATAAGCCAAATAGACCCTTTCCTCCCCAAGTTGCTTTTGGTGTTTATCATAATAACATAAAACAAACTAGAATGGGGTCTTAAAATACACTAGGAAATAAGAAGAGAGAGATGGGGTCCCAGATAAGAAAGTGGAAACTGTCTGAATTACTTTAACTTAGGACATGAGAAGAAAATGCAGAGCCCATGTGGAATAGTTTTTTAAAGATTATGTTTACTATTGTTATTAACAGGACTTTGAACTCTAATGGCTAGTTCAAATTATTGCTTTGAGAAATTGAGGCAACTATTTTTTTTACTGTAAAATGCAATTGGCATTTAATGTCAGGTAGTATTTGAGATGGGACTCCATGTTCACAAATGGGTCAAGGAGTGTTTATGGTGAAATGGCACGGTTGTATTGATATTTTTGATACTGAAGGACACATTAACTTTTCCCATTACTGTGACGAATTGCCTGGCAGGAAAATCTTAAAGGAGAACAGTTTTATTTGATTTACATCTCCTCCTGTCTAATATGGTGGAGGAGTGGTAGACCTCATGTGTCAGAAGAGCGCCTCACAGCTCAGCAGGTCAGGAAACAGATGAGACAGGAAGCAGGTAAATTTTAAGGCCTGCCAAAAATGTGGAGGTTCCAGAACCTCCCAACAGTGCGCCACCAGCTGGGGATCAGGTGGCCAGTCACTTGAATCTACAGGAGAGAAGTTTATACAACTTTTACCAAAAGATGGATGGGAGAGAAGGGTATAGATGGAGGCAGCCAATTCAGGTAACTCAATCTACTAATTGGACCTATTAGAAGGCCTGGACTGTGAGCCAGAGTTATACTTTGATAACATCAAGTGAATGTTTTCCAAGACTTTTTCCCGCCAACCATGTATCCATTGCTTGAGGCTCCAAGACTAAATCAGACAATCAGATCTGAAATGATAGAGGCTTATGCTCCGAAAAAATTAGACACAAGCTTCTAGCCTTTCAAAAGAGAAACCTTAAATCTGTTTCCAAGCTGACCTTCGCAATGGTGTGTTTCAAGGAAGAAACCAAACCAAGAATGACCTAGTTTTCTGAGGTATAATTAGAAGTATGTGAAGGAACTTGCTGATCAGGGAAGTCACTGACATCCCTGCAGTTGGAACAGGAGCATCAAGGGGAAAAGACAAAGGTTATGTAAGTGTTTACTGCAGCACAGAAGTACAGCTTATCTGGGTGGAGAGATGCCGCTTTTAAGGACATTGTCTTTGTGCCTTTGAAGATCAAAGGTCAAAGGAAATTATAGAAAATTGAGGAAATTGCAGCTGCTGCCATCTGTGATCTTCAGCAGACATTGCTGACCCTTTGTTGAGGATAGAAGGAACCATCATGTCAGTAATTCTTGTCATTTGCTATTAGGGAGAGTTAAGGCTTTGAAGTAGATTTGCATAATGTCTCGGGATCTCAAACGGACAAGTTAGGCACCAAATAAAACACTAGACTCGTACATGGTCATCTGTCTGTGGCTTAGCCATTGAAACCAAGCATCTGCTGCTATCAGGGTCACACTCCACACCACTCACTGAAAGCACACACACCGTTAGTAAGTGATAAAGTTTCTTAATGATCAACAGCCTAGTGTACGTGAATATATAAACTGTTCTCTTTGATAAATAAGCACTTAATTCTCTATTATCTAGGTAATAATTCTTTGGCTATATCATCAATAAGAAACAACAGCAGCAAATGCTCAGTAAAACAGACTTAGATATAAGTTAAACACATTCACTAGCTATTGTGAAAATCATATATATATATATACACTTACATGTATGCACATGTATTATGAGCAAAATTTGGAGAAGGTTTGATTTACAATGCCTTAAATGGTAGGAGCAAAGGTCTTTTTTTTTTCTCTGCTCTATGTTCTATAATAATGCCTTCAAAACTGGCAGTTTTAGATTCTCCTAATAGGGCTGGCAGAATCGATTCTGACTTTGTCTCTTTATACCATGACACTCAGGCAAAGAACAGAAAACCAAACAGAATACCCCTCACCGTTTTCCATCCTCCAGCATCACCAATGGTCTGCTCACAGCTGAGGTAGATTAGTTGTTCATCCTTGTGACTAAAGATGGGCAAGTGCCAATGGCATAACCAAGAACACTGGAGCAGTGGTATGGGGGGCGTCAATCACTACCGTCACTTATCAAAACAGAGGAGTAATTCCCAGAGGAATGCTAAAGTTCTCTTTCTCTCTTCTCTCCTCCAAACTAAAACAAAAAAAATTTAAAACTTATATGATGATGGTGAATCCCCCCACACACACAGTGTTCACTGTCTTCTCTCTTAGACACACTATTCCAGAGAGGTCTAAATGGGACACTTGACCCCTGACCTAAGACAATAAACATCTTTGTAGTGAATAGATTATTACAGCAACCAACTATTAATATCGACTCAACTATTAATACTAGACAGGGAAGGCCCTAGTAGGTTTCTCTCTCTAAGCTACTTGGCTTTTCCTAATTCTAGATACTATTTAGTAATCATCAATATATTTACTTAGCAGTATACATATGAAAATCAGTTGAGATTTTATTTTCACACTCAATTTCAATAATAAAAAGTATTTCTTCAGTGTGTGTTCTTAAGTCAGTTATGTAGATCAAGCAGGCCTCTGCAAAGCCCAGCTGGAGTGCAATTTCTCACGGTTCAATCACTTGATAACCAGCAAGGAAACAGAGGATATGTTTGCCCTGGCTCACGCGGCCCATCTAATTCTAAGATCTGTGCTGCCAAGGAGCTGAGCCATGTGGCACTCAGATGAAAGAGGAAAAGGGAGACCTTTCGTGTCTTTTATTATGTGTGCAGAACTACAAGAAATTTTCCACCTCTGCAACAAATAGGCTGGGAAACTTCAGTTAACAATGCGGTTTACATCACAAACTTGGATTTTCCTGTCCCCTTGTGAATTCAACACATACTCACAAAGACAGAAAAAAAATGATGCTGGAGGAGTACTCCAAAGGAAAATAAACCTGTGAGTATTGATTTTAGAAACTGCTGTAGGGTACCAGGGAGAGCAACACATATTGTAATAACAATAATTCCTATTGAAAGGCTTTGTATGGCTAAGGACATAATCATTCTAATAAAGCAGTAGGCTATGGGGTGGAAAATAATCTTTATCAATTACTCATTTGATGAAGAGTTGATATCTAAAATATATATAGAACTAAAAAATGGACATCAAGAAAACAAACAGCCCAATTTTAAAATAGGATAAAAGCTAAATAGCTCTCAAAAGATGAAACACAAATGGCCGAGAAATAGAGAAATATTCAATCTACTTAGTCAGTCGGGAAATGCAAATACAAACTACTTTGAGATTTCATCTTACATCAGTCAGAATGGCCAAAATCAATAAACAAATGACAAATCTTTCTGGTGAGGATGAGGAGTAAGGAGAACATCATCCATTGCTAGAAGAAGTGCAAACCACTATGGAAATCAGTGTGACAGTTCCTCAGGAAGATAGAAATCAAACTACCTCAAGATTTAGTGGTACCAATCTTGGGCACATACCCAACTGATATACATCCTACTACAGAGACACTTGCTCATTCATGTTCATTGTTGCTATAATCATAATGCCACTAATTGGAAACAGCCTAGATATTCATCAAGAGGTAAATGGATAATGAAAATGCGGTACATTTATACAGTAGAATGTTACTCTAGTGCTTTAAAAAATCGAGAAATGCTCAGGTAATGCTTGGAACTAGAAAAATATTCATCCTGAGTGAGGTAACCCAGACTCCAAAAGATGTTAGCCTTTAAACCTTCAATAGTCATACTACAATCCATATAACCACAGAGGAAAGATATAGAGGAAGAGACAGTGGGGGAAGGGAGACTATCCCAAGGAAGGAGAAATAGATACATAGTTGTGAGGAGACTGGAGATACTGGAGTGAGAAGATCAATAGAGTAGGAGGTGGGGGGGGATGGAGGGCAATTAACAGTAAGAGCCATTTGAGGGGATATATGGAACACTGCTACAGTAGAAGCTTCCTAAAATAGATGTATATGAAAGGAATCTAAGTGGAACCGACATGTAATGAGGGGATGATGCCCCAACTAGACATCTTTCACCATCCAGTAAGATCTTCAGTGCCAGGAATGGGGTGCATCTAGTTGACTACTTGGCCAAAGGAGCTCCCCCCGCACACACACACACAAAACCCAACTACTCAGGCTGTTGCCAAGGCTACAGGTTGCTCTTCACAAACAAAAAAAGGGCCTAAAGCTAAAGATAACTCTTAAATATCTTATTGAACATGGAGAGCTACAGCCTTTACCCCTGCTAACTAGTGTTCATGGTACTAGAAGATACGCTGCACACTATCAAAGGAGAAAGCTAAATACCAACCCACCCACAAAACCTTTACTCTACCTGCATGATACATTGGTTAATAGTGGCCCAAACGTTCTTAGAATAACCAACCATTATCTGATTGAATTTAAGCCCCACTCAATAAAATATGGTACCCATGTCTGACACCACTCAGGTAACCAAGAGCCTGAGACTTGCTAGGCTATACACCCAGGGGAAAACCCATGATTATAGCAATAAAATAACTTCTAATCACATTCTGCTATAGCAACAGATCAATTTCTTGCTCAGCCATTATCAGAGAAGCTACCACTTGCAGAAGATGGAAACTAATACACAGACCCATGGTGTGGGAAAATTATCTCTATTCTGTCATCATATTTTAAGTAAATGCTGATTGGCCAGGCAGCAAGTGTAGGTGGGACAACCAGACAGGAAGTAAAGGTGGGGCAATGAGAACAGGAGAATGCTGGGAAGGAGGAAGCCCATTCCTCTGCAGTCCTGCCCAGACCATGGAAGAAGCAGGATGTGACCTGCCCTGCTGACAAAGGCACTGAGCCGTGTGGCTAACATAGATAAGGATAATGGGTTAATATAAGTTCTAAGAGTTCATAAAAAGCCTGAGCTAATGGACCAATCAGTTTATAATTAATGCAGACTCTTTGTGTGATTTTTCTTTGGGGCTAAACGGTTGCAGGAACTGGGCAGTACAGAAACCCCAACGAGCAGGCCCCTCATGTTACAGACCCACAACTGGACATGTGTAGAGAGCGGAGAGACTTTGAAACACTCAGTTCTGAACCGCAGGTCATCAAACCTCTCTCTTCAGAGCTCAGGGAATTATGCAAAACAGGAGACAGAAAGAGTGTAAGAGCCCAGAGAGGATGGATTACAAAATGGAAACAGTGTCTTCCAGGAACAACAAAACTTATTCATTGTGAACTCACAGAGACTGTGCAGCCTACATAGCCTTAAGTCAGACAGGGTCCTTGGGTGAGGTGGGAGGGGTTGAAGTAGACAGGAGCTCCCATCCCTAACCAAGAAACTGTCTCCAAACTGGCAAACACTTGCAAAGAAGAAAATCAATTTTCTCCAATGAAGTCTCACTGGTTATTGTAAACTACACTTACAGGCAGGCCCCATGCCCATCAGCAGTTCACAAAATGAACTCATGTAGACTTATTTAGCCATCCCTTGTGCTTTCTCTTTGTTTTTTGTTTTTTTATTCTGGTTTCTTGACCTTTTAAATTGGCCTGTTCATTTTCTAAGGAAAGAAAGTATGGAACTGGATGTGTGGGGAATATGGAGAGGACCTGGAAGCAGGGTGTGATCAGAATACATTGTGTGGGAAAAAAATTAATTTTTAATTAAAAAAAATCTTGGTCACATAGAAATTTAATTGTTTTAGATCCTGAGTTCTAGACTCCATGGAGTACTGCAGATATATTCTGTACCTTCATTGCTCAGACAAAATTGTTTATTACACTATCTGTCATCTTCCTTACTGATGATGAAACAATAGAAACATTTCTGACATGTGAATTTAACTTAAACATTTTATTTACATGTATATATTTCTTAAGTAATACTTCTGATCCGATGTCAATTCCTATCTTTTGCTAGTTGCTAGCTATATCACTTTATTTTATTGTGTTTCTTTTATTTTAAATACTGATGCTTTATTAGTGATTTGCAAATGTTGTATTTGTTGTATATATTTTCATTTTATATTATTTACTGCAAAACTTCACAATTTTGTGTAATCTAACTTAGTATTTCCTGACAGTTGTACTTTTGTTGTAACATGTAAGAGACCATTGCCTAACTCAGGAGAATGAAGATCTAGTTCTGTTTTCCTCTAAAGATGCTAGTTTAATTGGCTCAGTGATTGATTTTTCTGTTAACTTTTGTGTGCTAGGTTAAAAGGAAGGCCAACTTCATTATTTTGTATGTGGATACTGAGTCATCTCAGCACCATTTGTTAGGGAGACTCTTAGTCTCCCAGTGAGTTTTGACACACTTATCATAAATGACGACGAATAAATGCAAGACTTTATTTCTTAATTATATTCAATTGACTTATAGTTCTATTTTTGTGCTAGTACACTTACTTCTGTCTTGTCTGCTGCATCTGGCCAGTGAACTTTGAAATACAAGTGTGGACCCTCAGCCTTTATACTTTTTAAAGACTGTTCTGGATTTCTTAAGTCCTTTGATTTCCGTATCAATTTTCAGGTCCTTTTGTCAATGTCTGCAAAATAATCAACAGGTTTTGATACAGATTTTATCAGATCTGTAGGTCAGTCCAAGAAATAGTTTCATCTTAAGAATATTGTGCCTTTAGCCAGGCAGTGGTGGTGTGTACCTTTAAAGCAACACTTAGGAGGCAAAGGCAGGAGGATCTCTGAGTTCAAGCTGTTTGATCTACATAGCAAATTCCAGGACAACCAGGGCTGCAATGCTATCTCAAAATAATAATAATAATAACAATAATAATAATAGCATATCTTTAATACCTAAGTATAGATTTTTTATTTATTTAGATATTCTTTAATTTCTTTCAACAGTGTTAAATAGCTTTCATACTTAGTTTATTGAGTTTTTAATGATTTCTTTTATATGTATGTATATTTGTTCATGCCACATACATGCAGGTGCCTGCAGCAGTCAGAAAAAGGTTGAGACTCCCGCAGCTAGATATACAGCTGGTTGTGAGTCAGCCACCCCACACAAGTTATGGCTACCAAACGCAGGTCCTCCAGAAGAGTGGTGAGTCCTCTTAACAATGGAGTCATATTTCCCCACCCTGAGTCATTAAGAATTTTTTATTTTTTGTACTAATGTGAGTAAAATTGTGTTCTTATTTTCATTTGTAAATTGGCATTGCCCGTTTGTAAAAATACAATTGGTTTTTAACATTGGGCCTTTCTTCTACAGCCTTGAAAAATTCATTTATTCATTCTAATTATTTTTATGGAATACTTCAGGAGTTTTTATAGATGATGTTGTGCCATATATGAAGATGGTCTCTATAGTTTCACATTTTCCTTTATAATCTGGTAATTCTTTTTATCTTTTTTATTACTTTTTTGCTTGACAAATTGGCCAGATTAGTACAAGGAAGAGGGAAGATATTTTAATCTTGTTCCTTGTCATAAGGGCAAAGATTCAGCCTTTCATCTTTAGCTATAACTCTAGCTGTGATTTCTTTGCAGATGTCCTTTATCATTTTGAGGAAGTCTGCTTCTAATTCATTTGACTGTGTTTTATCTTGAAGGAATGCTGGGTTTGTCAGATGGCTTGTCAGCATCCATTGATGTGACATTCTAGGAATGTGTCCATTTCTGCTTAACTGCCTAATTTGTTGGCACATTAAGGGTACTAGTTTCCCGTAGTGGCCTCCTTATTTCTGCTAAGTCCTTAATGATTTCCCACCTTTTATTTCTTAAGTTTTTCAGCTGAGGGCTATTTCCTGTTTCTTTGTGAAAGTGTTCATTTTGTTGATCTTTTCAATGTTGGGCTTCATTGACCTTATTTTATCCTTTTCTGTACTTTTTCATTGATTTCTAATCTAAATTTTAGAAGTGTTTTTCACTTGGTGCAGGTTAGTATTGTCTTCTCTTTACAGTGAAAGATACACTCATGATATGAGATATTTCTCACTTATATTGTAGGTGTTTATAGTTACAAATTTTCAACTGGGTTTTTCTTTTGCCACACCCCTTAAGATTTTTGTTGTTTTTCAATTTTGCTTTGTCTTGAAAATTTGCTTTCATTCCTCTCCAGTAATTTTTTAATTTCTTTTTAAATTGCTTTATAAATAATACCATTCAAAATTTCCACCTCCTCCCCTCCTCCCATTTCCCTCCCACTCCCCCACTCACCCTCCCCCCTCACCCTCCAGTCTTAAGAGAGGGCAAGGGTACCCTGCCCTGTGGGAAGTCCAAGGTCCTCTCCCCTCCACCCAGGCCTAGGAAGGTATGCATCCAAACAGACTAGGATCCCAAAATGCCAGTACATGCAGTAGAATCAAATCCCAATGCCATTATCATTGGCTTCTCAGTCAGCCTCCACTGTCAGCCACATTCACAGAGTCCGGTTTGATCACATGCTCATTCAGTCCCAGTCCAGCTGGCCTTGGTGAGCTCCCATTAGATCAGTCACACTGTCTCAGTGGGTGAACCAACCCCTCACAGTCCTGACTTCCTTGCTCATCTTCTCCCTCCTTCTGCTCTTCAACTGGACCTTGGGAGCTCAGTCCAGTGCTCCAATGTGGGTCTCTGTCTCTATCTCCATCCATCGCTGGATGAAGGTTCTATGGTGATATTCAAGATATTCATCAGTGTGGCTATGGGACAAGGACAGTTCAGGCACCCTCTCCTCTACTGCCCAAGGACCTAGCTAGGGACATCCCCGTGGACACCTGGGAACCCCTCTAGAGCCAAGTCTCTTGCCAACCCTAAAATGGCTCCCTTAATTAAGATATCTTTTTCCCTGTTCCCACATCCACCCTTCCTCCATCTCAACCATCCCACTCCTTCAAGCTCTCCCCAATCCTCCCCTTCTCTCTCCCCCTCTCCCCTTCCCCCACCCCATGCTCCCAACTTTTGCCTGGCGATCTTGTCTGCTTTCAGTTTCCAGGAGGATCTATATATGTTTTTCTTTGGGTTCACCTTATTATTTAGCTTCTCTAGAATCACGAACTATAGGCTCAATGTCCTTTGTTTATGGCTAGAATCTACTAATGAGTGAGTACATACCATATTCATCTTTTTAGGTCTGGGTTATCTCACTCATGATAGTGTTTTCTGTTTCCATCCATTTGCATGCAAAATTCAAGATGTCATTGTTTTTACCACTGAGTAGTACTCTAATGTGTATATTGCCACACTTTCTTCATCCTTTCTTCCATTGAGGGGCATCTAGGTTGTTTCCAGGTTCTGGCTATTACAAATAGTGCTGCTATGAACATAGTTGAACAAATGCTTTTGTAGTATGATTGGGCATCTCTTGGGCATATTCCCAAGAGTGGTATTGCTGGATCCTGAGATAGGTTGACTCCCAATTTCCTGAGAAACCACCACACTGATTTCCAAAGTGGTTGCACAAGTGTGCATTCCCACATGCAATGGATGAGTGTTCCCTTTACTCCACATCCTCTCCAGCATAGGTTATCATTGGTGTTTTTGATTTTAGCCATTCTGACAGGTATAAGATGGTATCTCAAAGTTGTTTTGATTTACACTTCCCTGATCACTAAGGAAGTTGAACATAACCTTAAGTATCTTTCGGCCATTTAAACATCTAATTTCTTTTATGATTGGTTCATCGATCCATTGTTTATTTAATAATATATTGCTCAACTTCTGCATATATTTCTGTGCTATAATATAGAATACATACAATATGAAAGTTACTCTCAAAGGTCTGCAGATGGTGATGGAAACCTTGGAGCTGGAGTTGTGAGTCACCTGACGTGGGTGCCAGGAACCAAATTCTGATCCTCTGCAAGAACCACAAGAACTCTTAACCACTAAGCCATTGCTCCAGTATTCTTTTGTTTTGCTTTGTTTTGTTTAGTTTAGTTTTGTTTTGTTTTTTCGAGGCAGGGTCTTTCTGTAGCTTTGGAGCCTGTCCTGGAGCTGGACTTGTACTCACAGGGATCTGCCTGCCTTTGCCTCCCGAGCACTGGGATTAAAAGCGTGTGCCACCATCACCCAGCAACTCCAGCTTTTCAATACATATTATTAAAATTTATCTTTAAACAAATAAGAAGTGTAAATTTTTGTGTTCTATAGTATGAAGTCCAGGCCTGCTTTTTGTCCCGGCTGCCCGGCTCCTAGCCACCCGGCTAGCTTAACCCCCAAAATAACCACACAGAAATTGTATTAATTAAATTACTGCCTGGCCCATTATATCTAGCCTCTTCTTGTCCAACCCTCACATCTTGATCTAACCCATTTCTATTAATCTGTGTTTACCACAAGGTTATGGCTTACCAGGAAAGATTCAGCATGTCTGACTCTGGCAACTCCATGGTGGCTCTCTCTCTCTCTCCCTTCTTTCTCCCAGCATTCAGTTCTCTTTTCCCTGCCTATCTAAGTTCTGCCCTATCAAAAGGCCAAGGCTGTTTCTTTATTCAACCAATGAAAGCAACACAAATACAGAAGGACCTCCTACACCAGTGTTCTTTCATAGATACCGACATAATTAGCTTTGCTGGTAATTTTTTTTGAATGTGTCTATTTGAATTAACACTTATTTTTAATTGTGCTTAATTGATCTCAGCCTGAAGAATTCTCTTTAGTATTTCTTTTTTCACTTAAAACAATTTTGGATGTATGTGTGTATACATGTCCTTTCGTGTGTGCAAGTATATATCCAGCTGAGTGCACACATGTATAAGCATTCATGTGAAGGCCAGGGATTGACATCGACTATATTTTCTTGTAACCATCTATTATGTGTAGCAGGGTCTCCCACTGCACCGGGAACTCCCTGGTTGGGCTAGGTTAGCTAGCCAGTGAAGCCCAGAGACTCTCTCATCTCCACTTCCCCATTGTTAGGACTAGAGTTGTGCACCACTTCACCTGACTTTCTTAGACAAATCCTGGGGACTGAACTCAGGTCTTCCTTCTTGGACAGCAAATACTTTACTTTCCAAGTCTTGTTCCCAGCCCTCTAAAATACTTCTTGCAAGACAGTTCTGCAAGCCACAAAGTCCCAGCCTTTCTATCAGGAAAAGTCTTCTTGTCTTCATTTTTGAAAGATGGGTTTGATAAACCTAAGATTCTTTTCCCTTTTTTTTTCTTTTACTGAAAACAGATTTTTTTCATATAATATGTCCTAATTACTGCATCCCCTCCATCTACTCCTCCCTGATCCTCATGTTCCCTCCCATTGGGATCCTCTTAATTTCTGATTCTCATTAGAAAACATATAGGTTTTTAATGGATTACAATATAATATAAAGATAAAACAAAAACAAATACATCAGAAAAAGACAAAACAAACAGAAAGAAAGGAGGCCATTAATAGCAGAGGAATATTTCATTATGTACATATACCACATTTTCTTTATGCATTCATCTGTCGAGGGACACATAGGTTGTTCCCAATTTCTGGCTATTATGAATAGAGCAACAATGAACATGGTTGAACAAGTGTCTGTGTGGTAGGATGAAATGTCCTTTTGGTAAATACCTAAGAGCAGTTATAGCTGGATCTTGCTGTATATCAATTCCTATCTTCCTGAGGAATTGTTGCACTGATGTCCATAATGTCTTTTCAAGTTTGCACTCCCATCAGCAATGGGAGACTGGTTCCTTCACTCCACATTCTAACCAGTATGAGATGTCAATTGCTTTATTGATTTTAGAAATTCTCATGGGTTGTAAGAGGAAATCAAAAGCAGTTTTTGTTTCCATTATAGATGCAGATGTTGAACATTTTCTTAAGCCTTTCTCAGCCATTTGAATTTCCTCTATTAAGAATTCTGTTTAGATCTGTAGCCCATTTTTAATAGGTTATTTGTTTTCTTACCATCTAGTTTCATGAGTACTTTATATATTTTTGATATTAGACTCTATCAGATTTCAAGTTGACAAAAATCTTTTTCCATTCTGTAGGTTGCCACTTTGTCTCCGTGGTGGTATCTTTTATCATACAGAAGCGTCTCATTTTCATGAGGTCCCATTTATTTATTGTTGATTTTTGTGCCTTTACTAATGGTATTCTGCTTAGAAAGTCTTTTCCTGTGCCAGTGAGGTCAAGGCTATTCCCCACGTTCTCTTTTATTAGGTTCAGGGTATCTGGTTTTATGTTGAAGTCTTTGATCAATTTGGAGTTGAGTTTTGTGCAGGATGATAAGTATGGATCTATATTGAATCTTTTACATGCAGACATCCAATTTGAGCACCACCATTTGCTGAAGATGCTGTATTTTTCCCAGTATATCTTTTGGCCAGAGTTATGTGGATTTACATCTGGGTCTTCAATTTGATACCATTGATCAAGGAATCTGTTTTTATCCCAATACCATGCAGTTTTAATTACTATTGCTTTGAAATACAATTTGAAATCAAAGGTGGTGACAAGACTATCCTGATTTGTTTTCTTTTTGTTTTTGGCGTGTGTGTGTGTGTGTGTGTGTGTGTGTGTGTGTGTGTGTGTGTGTGTGTGTTTACATGAACATGAAAATTGTCCTTTCAGGTCTGTGAAGACCTGGGTTGGAATTTTGATGGAGATTACATTAAATCTGTAGACTGCTTTTGGTAGGATAGCCATTTATACCATATTAATCCTGCTGTTCATAAGCATGTGATATCTTTCTTCTCCTGATATCTTCTTTAATCTCTTTCTTCAATGACTTGAATTTTTTAACAAAAGTCTTTTACTTCTTTAGTTTAGTTATCCCAAGATATTTCATATTTTTGAGTCTACTGTGAAAGGTGTTGTTTCCCTAATTACTTCATCAGTCCATCAGTAGTTTGTACATAGGAAGGCTATTGATTTTTTTGTGAATTGCTTTTGTACACTGATACTTTTCTCAAAATGTTTATCAGTATTGAGAGTTTGCCGGTATATTTTTTTTATTTTTTATTGTTTTTATTGAGCTATATATTTTTCTCTGCTCCCCTCTCTTCCTCCTCCCTTCCCTTCTACCCTTTCCCATGGTCCCCATGCCACCAATTTACTCAGGAGATCTTTTCTTTTTCTACTGCCCATGTAGACTAAATCCATGTATGTCTGTTTTAGGGTCCTCATTGTTGTCTAGGTTCTCTAGGATTGTGAACTGTAGGCTGTTTGGTTTTTTTTTGCTTTATGTCTAAAAGTCACATATGAGTGAGTACATATGATATTTGTCTTTCTAGGTCTGGGTACCAGCCCTCACACAATATGATATTTTCTAGATCCATCTATTTGCCCATAAATTTCAAGATGTCATTACTTTTTTCTGCTGTGTAGTACTTCATTGTGTAAATGTACCACATTTCCCTTATCCATTCTTCAGTCGAGGGGCATTTAGGTTGTTTCCAGGTTCTGGCTATGACAAATAATGCTGCTATGAACATAGTTGCCTTTGTGGTTCAATTGAGCATCCTTTGGGTATATACTCAAAAGTGGTATTGCTGGGCCTTGAGGTGGGTTGTTTCCTAATTTTCTGAGAAATCACCATACTGAAATTCAAAGCAACTGTACAAGTTTGCACTCTCACCACAATGGAGGAGTGTTCCCTTTACACCACAACCTCTCTATCATAAGGTGTCATCAATGTTTGTGATCTTGGCCATTCTTACAGGTGTAAGATGGAATCTCACAGTTGTTTTGATTTGCATTTCTCTGATGGCTAAGGATGTTGAGCATTTCTTCAAGTGTCTTTCAGTCTTAGAGATTTATCTGTTGAGAGTTCTCTGTTTAGGTCTGTACCCCATTTTTTATTGCATTATTTTTTCTTTTGATCTCCTGTATCTTGAGTTCTTTCTATATTTTGGAGATCGGCCCTCTGTCTGATGTGGGGTTAGTGAAGATCTTTTCCCATTCTGTAGGCTGCCATTTTGTCTTTCTGACCATGTCCTTTGCTTTCCAGAAGCTTCTCAGTTTCAGGAGGTCCCATTTATTAATTGTTTCTCTCAGTGTCTGTGCTGCTGGGGTTATATTTAGAAAGTGGTCTCCCATGCCAATGCGTTCAAGTGTACTTCCCACTTTCTCTTCTGTAAGGTTCAGTGTGGTTGGTTTTAAGTTAAGGTCTTTGATCCATTTGGACTTCAGTTTCATGCATGGTAATAAATATGGATCTATTTTCATTCTCCTACATGTTGATATTCAGTTATACCAGCACCATGTGTTGATTATGCTTTTCTTTTTCCACTTTATATTTTTTTCTTTTTTGTCAAAAATCAAGTGTTTATAAGTGTGTGGACTGATATCTAGGTCTTCGATTTGGTTCAATTGGTCCTCTTGTCTGTTTTTATGCCAATACCAGGCTGTTTTCAGTACTGTAGCTCTATAGTAGAGTTTGAAGTTATGGATTGTGATACCTCCAGAATTTCTTTTATTGTACAGGATTGTTTTGGCTATCCTAGGTTTTTTGCTTTTACATATGAAGTTGAGTACCATTCTTTTGAGGTCTGTGAAGAATTTTGCTGGTATTTTGATGGGCATTACATTGAATCTGTAGATTGCTTTTGGTAAGATTACCATTTTTACTATGTTAATTCTACCTACCCAAGAGCATGGGAGATCTTTCCATTTTCTGGTATCTTCTTCAATTTCTTTCTTCAAAGATTTAAAGTTCTTGTTATACAGATATTCTACTTGCTTGGTTAGAGTTACTCTGATATATTTTATGTTATTTGTGGCTATTGTGAAGGGTGATATTTCACTAATGTCTTTCTCAGCCCATTTATCATCTGTGTAAAGGAGGGCTACTGAGTTTTTCAAGTTAATCTTGTATCCTGCTATATTACTGAAGGTATTTATGAGTTGTAGAAGATCCTTGGTAGAATTTTGGGGGTTGCTTATCATATCATCAGCAAATAGTGAGAGTTTGACTTCCTCTTTTCTGCTTTGTATCCCCTTGGTCTCTTTTTGTTGTCTTAGTTCTCAAGCTAGAACCTCAAGACCTATATTGAATAGATATGGAGAGAGTGAACAACCTTGTCTTGTTCCTGATTTCAGTGGGATCACTGGGAGTTTCTCTCCATTTAGCTTGATGTTGGCTGTTGACTTGCAGTATACTGCTTTTATTATGTTTAGGTATGTTCCTTGTATCCCTGCTCTCTCCAAGACCTTTATCATGAAGGAATGTTGGATTTTGTCTTTTTCAGAATCTAATCAGATGATCACTATTTTCCAGTTTGTTTTTATGGTGAATTACATTGACAGATTTTCATATGTTAAACCATCCCTGTATCTCTGAGAAGAAGCTGATTTGATCATGGTAAATGATTTTTTCTGATGTGTTCTTGGATTCGATTTGACAGTGTTTTATTGAGTATTTATCCATCAAAGTTGATTAGTAAGATTGGTCTGTAATTCTTTCTTAGATGTATCTTCATGTGGTTTAGGCATCAGGGTAATTGTAGCCTCATAAAAAAGAGTTTGCCAATGTTTCTTCTGTTTCTATTGTGTGAAATATGACCTAATGATTCTCTGGATTTCCTCCGTGCCTGTTCTTATGTCCCCCTTTTCATTTCGGATTTTGTTAATTGAAATATTCTCTCTGCCTTTTGGTTAGTTTGGATGAAGGTTTGTCTATTTTGTTGATTTCCTTGAAGAACCAACTCTTTGTCTCATTGATTCTTTGTATTTGTTTTTGTTGTTGTCATTGTTGTTTCTATTTTGTTGATTTCAGCTCTCAATTTGATTATCTCCTGCCATCTAGTCCTCCTGGGTGAGTTTGCTTCTTTTTGTTCTAGCATTTTCCGGTGTTCTGTTAACTCACTAGTGTGGGATTTTTCCAGCTTCTTTATGGAGGCTTTATGTAGCACTCTTTCTGAGTGCTATGAACTTTCCTCTTAACACTGCTTTCATTGTGTTCTGTATATTTGGGTATGTTGTGTGGTCGTTTTCATTGCATTTTAGGAAGTCTTTAATTTCTTCCTTTATTTCTTCCTTGACCTATTGATAATTCGGGTGAGCATTGTTTAATTTACATGTTTATGGGCTGTCTGAAATTAGTGCCGTTGAATTCTAATTTTAAGCCATGGCGATCCAATAAGATACATAGGGTTATTCCAATATTTTGTACCTGATGAGGTTTGCTTTTTTTACCTAGTATGTGCTCAGTTTTGAGGAAGGTTTCATGAGGTGCTGAGAAGAAGGTATATTCCTTTATATTTGGATGAAATGTTCTATAGATGTCTGTTCAGTCCATTTGAATCATAACATCTATTAGTTTCCTTATTTCTCTGTTAATTTTCTGTCTGACAGACCTGTCCAGTGGTGAGACTGGGGTGTTGAAGTCTGCCACTATTAGTGTGTGGGGTTCAATGTGTGATTTAAGCTTTAGTAGTGTTTCTTTTACATATGAGGATGTCCTTGTATTTGGGGCATAAATGTTCAGTTTTGAGATTTCCTCTTGATGGATTTTTTCCTGTGACTATATGAAATGTCCTTTATCTCTTTTGATTGATTTTAGTTTGAAGTCTATTTTGTCAGATATTAGGATAGCTACACATCCACTTGTTTCTTAGGTCCATTTGATTAGAAATTTTTTTACAAACCCTTTACTCTGAGGCAATGTCTGTCTTTGAGGTTGAGGTGTGTTTCTCGTATGCAGCAGAATGATGGATTCAGTTTTTGTATTCAATCTATTAGCCTGCATCTTTTTTAGGTGACTTGAGTCCATTTATGTTAAGGGATATTGATGAATAGTGATTGCTATCTCCTGTTATTTTAGTTTTCATTGTTAGTGATGTTATTGTGTGTGTATTCCCCTTCTTTGGGATTTGCTGCTGTGAGATCATCTATTGTCTGTGTTTTTGTTGATGTAGCCAACTTCCTTGGGTTGGAGTTTTTCTTACAGTACTTTGTGTAGGGCTGGGTTTATGGCTAGGTATTGGTTAAATCTGGTTCTGTCATGAAATGTCTTGGTTTGTCTTTCTATGGTGATTAAAAGTTTTTCTGGGTATAGTAGTCTGGGCTGGCATCCGTGGTCTCTTAATGTCTGCTTAGCGCTTGACCAGGACCTTCTGGCTTTCATTGTTTTATTGAGAAGTCAGGTGTAATTCTGATAGGTCTGCCCTTATATGTTACTTGGCCTTTTTTCTTTGCAGTTCTTAATATTCTTTCTTTATTTTGTATGTTTAGTGTTTGATTATTATGTGGTGAGGGGACTTTTTTTTTTTGATCCAATCTATTTAGTGTTCTGTAAGCATCTTGTATCTTCATAGGCATATCTTTCTTTAGATTGGGAAAGTTTTCTTCTATGATTTTGTTGAATATTTTTTCTGTACTTTTGAGTTGGACTTCTTCTTCTATACCTATTATTCTTAGGTTTGCTCTTTTCATGGTGTCACATATTTTCTTGATATTTTGTGTTAAGTTTTTGTTAGAGTTAATGTTTTCTTTGACAGATGAGTCTATTTCCTTTATTGTGTCTTGAGCACTTGAGATTCTCTCTTCCATCTCTTGTATTCTGCTATTTATGCTCGCATTTGTGGTTCCTGATCACTTTCTCATAATTTCTATTTCTATAATTCCCTCAGTTTGTGTTTCCTTTACTGTCTCTATTTTAGTTTTCAAGTCTTGAATTGTTTCTTTCATTTGTTTGATTGCTTTCTCTTGGTTTATTTTAAGGGATTTGTTGATTTCTTCCAATTTTGTGTTTGTCTTTTTCTCCATTTCTTTGAGGCAATTTTTCAAATTTCCTCTTTAAAGGCCTCAAATATTCTCCTAAATTTATTTTTAGGTCATTTTATTCTGCTTCATCTATATTTGGTTTTTCAAATATTGCTGGTGTAGGTCCACTAGTTTTTATTGGTGTCATGTTGCTCTTTGTGGTACTGAGTGTGTTTTTAACTTATCTACCCATCTTTTCCACTGATTGGTGGAGTTGGGGCTATGACTCTTGCAATCTTCCAGGTGCCAGTAGATCCAAGGCTCAGATAGTTGCTCCTCTGGTGCAGTCAGGGTCATGGTTCTAGTCACCCTGGAGGTCACTTGGTGTTCCTGGAGGACACTCAGAACTCCTAGGGGGTCTCTCTGCAATCTGGGGGTCATTCAGGCCTGCTCCCAGGGAGACTGCTTGCTTGGGGCTGCTTCAGCTGACTTCTCTTCCTTGGGCATGCTCCGGCAGAGGTTGCTGGCTCTAGCCTGCTCCCTCGGAGGTTGCTGATTTGCGCCCAGTTTGCAGAGGTCTCTGGGTAGGGCCTGCTCCCTAAGAGGTGGCTCCCTTGTACCTACTCCTATAGAGGTCATTGCCTAAGGCCTGCTCCTGCAGATGTCACAGGATCAAGCCTGCTCCTGTGGAGGATGCTATCTCAGGCCTGCTCCAGCTGAGGTCACTGGCTCAGGCCTGCTCCCCTGGCAGTTGCTCCCTCACACCTGCTCCTGTAGAGGTAACTGCCTAAGGCCTGGTCTGGCTAAGGCTGCTGGCTCAGGTCTCTTCCCATAGATGTCCCTGGCTTAGGCCTGCTCCTGCGAGGTCCCTGGCTTGAGACCAGTCCCACAGAGATCTCTGGCTAGGGCCCTCTCCCTCAGTGGTTGCTCCCTTGAATCTCCAGTCACTGCCTCGGGCCTGCTCTAGCAAAAGTCTTCCCCAAGTTGTTCCTAGTTCTGGTGTCAGAACAGCAGCAGGGAAGCATGCTGGAAACCACACTTGCTGGTGGAATTTTTATAGTCACTTCTGTATACTATCACATCATCTGCAAATAATGATACTTTGACTTCTTCCTTTCCAATTATATCTACTTGATCTCTTTCAGTGGTATTATTGTTCTACCTAGAACTTCCGGTACTACATTGAATAGATAAGAAGATAGTGGATAACCTTGTCTTGTTCCTGGTTTTAATGGAATTGTTTTGAGTTTCTCTCCATTTAAATTAATGTTGGCTATAGGTTTACTGTAAACTGCCTTTATTATGTTGCAGTCTGATCTGTGTATCTCTAACCTCTCCAGGACTTTTATCCTGAATGGGTATTAGATTTTGTCAAAGGCTTTTTCTGCTTCTAATGAAGTTATCATGTGGTGTTGGTCTTTCAGTCTGTGTAGTGAATTACATTTATCAATTTACATATGTGAAACCATATCTACATGCCTGACATGACGCCAACCCATTCATATTGGATGACCTTTTAGACATGTTCTTCAGTTCAAGTATTTTATTGAGAATTTTTGCATCTATGTTCATAAGAAAAATCTATCTGCAATTCTCTTTATTTGTTGAATCTTTATGTGGTTTAGATATCGGAATAACTGTGGCCTCATAAAACAAATTGGGCAATGTTTCTTCTGTTTCTATTTTGTGAATAATTTGAGGTATATTGACATTACCTTTTTTTGATAGTCTGGTAGAATTCTGCTCTAAAACCATCTGGCCCTGAGAATTTTTTTATTTGCTTGCTTTGCTTTGTTTTGTTAGTATTTTAACGACTATTTCTATTTCCCTAGGTCTTATACGTCTTTTTAAATTGGTGATATGATCTTTACTTAATTTTGGTAGATGGTATGTATCAAGAAAGCTATTTCTTTTAGATTTTCAAATTTTCTTGTGTATAGGTTTTTAAAGTATGTCCTTGTGGTTCTCTAAATTTTCTTGGTGTATGTTATTTCCCACTTTTGTCCCCAATTTTCTTAATTTGAATCTTCTCACTCTGCCTTTTAGTTAATTTCTCTATGGATTTGTCAGTTTTATTGATTTTATCAAAGAGCCAACTCTTTGTTTAATTTATTTTTGTAGTATTTGTTATTGCTTGTTTCTCTTATAGTAATTTCAGTCCTGATTTTAACTATTTCTTGATGTCTATTCATTTGGGGTATGGTTTCTTTTTTTCTGGAGTTTTCAGTTGTGCTGTTAAATTGGTATTATGATCTTTAAAAAAAGTTTTATGTAGGAACTTAGTGAACTTGCCTCTTAGAATGGCCTTCATTGTGCCCTGTAAGTTTGGGTTTGTTGTGTTTTCATTTTTGTTCAATCCTAGAACGTCTTAATTTGTTTCTTAATTTCTGTCTTGACTCAATTTTCATTCAACTTTTCACATAATAATTAATACACTAACCGTACAGAAAAAAGAAAGACTATTAAAAGTGTCAAGGGTAAAAGACCAAGTAACATGCGAAGGCAGATGGACCGATGTGCTGCAAATTCTAAGAGACCATGGATGCCATCCCAGAATGCTATAGCTAGCAAATCTTTCAATCACAGTAGATGGGGGGGAGATAGTCTGTAATAAAACCAAATTTAAGCAGTATCTATTTACAAATCCAGCCCTATGAAAGGCAATACAAGGAAACCTTCAACCTGAAGAAGTTAACCACATTCTAGAAAAGAAGAGGAATAAATAATTCTATACCAGCAAATCAAAAAAGGGAAATACACACACACTATAACAAAATAACAGAAATCAGCAAACACTGCTCATTGATAACTCTTAATATCTATGGTCTCACTGACCAATAAAAAGACACAGACTAACAGAATGGATTGGAAAACAGAATCCATCCGTCTTCTGAATCCAAGAAATACATCTTACCATCAAGGATAGACATCACCTCAGAGTAAAAGAATGGAAATGATATTCCTAGCAAATGGACTTAAGGAGCAATGACATATAACCATTTTAATAGCTGACAAAATATACTTCAGGCCAAAATTAATGACTTCTGATGAACAACACATACTAGCCAAACAGACAGACTAGGACACCCGAGTTCATAAAAGAAACACTACTACCGCTTAAATCACATATTGACCCTCACACACTGATAGTAGAAAACTTCAAGAGGAGACTCTTGCCAATCGTGAGGTAATCCAGACAAAATCTAAACAGAAAAATGCTAGAACTCAATAATCTTATAAATCAAAGGAAACCAACAGATATTCACAAAACAGTTCACCTAAACACAAAAGAATCTCATGGAACATTTTCCAAAATTGACTATATACTCTGACACAAAGTAAGTCTCAACAGATAGAAGAAAACTGAAATAGCACCCTGCATCCTGTCTTACCACCATAGATTACAGCTGGATATCAACAACAGTAAGCCTTCAAACTCAAGGAAATTAAACAACTTATTATATCTTAGATTCTTTATTGGCAGTTTTATATTTATTTCCACTGTCCTTCCACTTTCTGTGTTGTGTTATCTCTAATGAGAAATCAATGGTTGTTCTTAATAGGGTTTTAAAAGGAGGCTCTTTGCTGTTTTCAAGGACTGCATTGCTTTTTGCTTTCAGTATTCTGCATGTTATTTGTGTGTGTATGGGTGCACTTGAATATATTATATTTAAGGTTATTAAGTATAGATTAACATTTTCAAGAAATCTGATTTCTCAACCATTTTTTTAAATTTTCCATTCTCTTCTCTCTTTTCTCCACCTTACTTTCTTATTTTTCTTGTGTGGATATGCTCAATCATGTCCAACATTTCTCTGATGGCCTATTTAGTTTCTTTTCTCTATTTTTTCTTTCCTTAAATTTCACAATCTCTAATTGTAGACTTAGAGGTTTTCTTGTTTTCTAAAATTAGGGCTCAATTCTTTCTTATTTCCTTTGCCAGCTTAACATCCATTGTTAAGACCCTTCTGTGACATTTTTATTTGGTCACTCTGTGTCTCAACTTGATGCATTTGTCCATAATGGATGCGTGTAACTCCTGCTTGATGAGTCTCAGTCATCACACTTTCCTTAACCACCATGTGTGCTCTCCTTTTGTTCTTTGCCTGTATTTATAATGATGACTTTGAGGTCCTCGCCTGCTAAGCTTCGCATCTGGCTGGGATTTTTCATACTGCAGTTCCACCTCACCTAGTTCTTTTTATGTTTTGTAATTTCTGTCTGAAAAGGAGAAATATTAAATAATAAGTTACAGTAATGTCTTCCTCCTGTGATTTGATCTTGCTACTGTTTGCTGTTTGCTTTATTTGCTTAGTGGGCTGACTTGTAAGTCTATTTTTTTCTTGGTGTACAGGTGCTGGCATTCTATCAAAAATTCTAATGATTTAATCTGCCTATATGTCTGTCTCTGGAGCAACTTATGAGTAAAAGTGCTCTAGTTTCTTCAGCCATTTAAATATTTTCCATTCTACCATAACATACATGTATGTATGTGTAACTTTGAGACTTACAGTAGTAGATGATACATGCCATTTTATTTTGTTAATGTTTATTTCACTTTAAATTATGTGCATTGTGTCTGTCTGCATGTAGGTATGTATGTGCACATGAGTCTGGGAATTAAGCACAAGCATCTGCATGATTAGTACATGCCTTTAACCACTGAGCCATCTCTCCAGCACACATTTTCTTTTCTTTTCTTTCTTTCTTTTTTTTTTTTTTTTTTTTTTTTTTTTTTTTTTTTTTTTTTTTTTTTTTTTTTTTTTTTTTTTTTTTTTTTTTTTTTTTTTTTTTTTTTTTTTTTTTTTTTTTTTTTTTTTTTTTTTTTTTTTTTTTTTTTTTTTTTTTTTTTTTTTTTGATGGAGGTCTCACTATGAAGCCCTGACTGTCCTGGAACTCACCAGCCTCAAACTCACAGAAATCATCCTGCTACTGACTTCCAAGTGCGGGGATTTGGGATTAAAAGGTGTGGACCACCATGCTCAGCATTCCAGCCCCTTAACATTAATCCAGGTTTCTTAGGTGTTTTTCCTAGGCAAAAAGTAAGTTCTAATTCAGTCAGAGATTGTGCCTAAGCCCCAGTGAGGGCTCCATTCTAGTCAATTGGCCCATGTTTTACTTTGGAAAACATTTCCAAGTCTTCTCTACCTTCTTCCCTGCTAATGACTGCTAGTGAATGAAAGATACTGGATCTTCTTCAAATCTTCACTACTCTGCTCTGTCTTGACTGCTCAAGAATGAATGAAGCTAGGGTTTAATCACAGCGTCCTTTACCATTGTGATCATTCTGATCCTGGGAGAGGTCTTGGTTGGTGCCTCATTTCCTGGTTTGCAGATTTCACTGCCTCTTGCTTGCCTTTGCTTATTATGTGAAATCATGGGAACCTCCTTTAAATTACACATAAACCATTTTTCTGCAGAAACCACTGTTCTGGCATGAAATACTCCATCCTTTGCTCTAT
The DNA here is from genome assembly GCA_004026605.1 of Ondatra zibethicus. Classification (NCBI taxonomy): domain Eukaryota; kingdom Metazoa; phylum Chordata; class Mammalia; order Rodentia; family Cricetidae; genus Ondatra; species Ondatra zibethicus. The sequence goes on along the minus strand of PVIU01002331.1, from coordinate 119,928 downwards.
ACCTCTTCCTGGGCAGACTCTCTATCACTATACAAGACCTGGTGTCAGGGACATGGTTTCCTTCTATAAAATAATACTTTGGGCTAGGACGGTGGTGGCACATGCCTTTAATCCCAGTCCTCGGGAGGCAGAGGCAGGAGGATCTTTGTGAGTTCGAGGCTATCCTGGTCTGCAAGAGCTAGGTTTCAGGAGAGGCCCCAAAGCTACAGAGAGACCTTGTCTCGAAAAATCAAAAAGCCAAACGGAAGAAAAAAGACTTTGGATACATGAGTGAGTGAGTGGAGAATGATAGTCTCAAAGCCTACAGTGCACATCGAGGGAAATGAAAACCCAACAGTCCTATCATAAAATAAAAAGATGAGCGCTCCCTCTCCATTTCACTCTTAGAATTAGAGACCCTGCAGTAATGCTGAGATGGAGCTCTGGGGGAAGAGCCAAGCAGTGTTATGGCTCCAGTGGAAAGATGATTGTTCTTGCTAGGCATTAGCAAGTTTTTCTTGGATGAGGGTGCCTCCATTTTCAGGTTGCCTTTGGGACACTTGTCATATATTTCAAACATATTTCATATATTTCTATAACTAGCCTCTGTTTGCATTGATATTTGTTAGAGAAAGACTATGCATTGCTATTCATCTATCATTTGCATAAAGACATTAGGAGATGCTTCTAATGGAGTTAAGAACATAAATAATGAAGTAAATTTTTTTAAAAAAAGAACACGAGGTGGCTGCTTGGAATAATGATTTATATAGGTTGTAAACCAGAGCTTTCTCTGGCTATGTGAAGAGAGCTATGCCTAGTCTTAGAACCACATGTGAAGCACTTCTGACAGACAGAGGCATGGCGATTGGATAGAATCCAGCCCTCCAACATCAGCACTTGAATGAAAGGCTAGAGAATAATAGCACACTCCATTTCATCCCGAGTTTCACCCAGCCTGAATAAGGCTATAACCACAGACTGCTATGGGAGAGGGCTACTGTGTGGGAAGCTACCCATGCATCATGACAGCCTTGCCCCGGCTCTACATATCTCTTCCCATCCTTGTGACCAGATGGTGTCCAATTATCTGGAAAATTGAACTCAATTTCAATGACAGAGTAATCGAACCAGTGAGATGACTAGCTGGAAGAAAAATTAGCAGTGTCATTTGCACTCAGTTTTTCGGAGATCAGGAAAATTTCTGTGGGGCAGGATGCCGTGAGTTCTGACAAACTTGCCAGGGAATAATGTCCTTCCAAAGATGCCTTTTGTGTGTATGTGTGTCTTTGTGGGAATGGCTGTTTCTCTGCTTATTTTCTTTCTAGGGATCCATGGCTAGCCTGGAATTCACTATTTAGACCAGACTGACCTCATGCTCACGGCAATTCTCTTGCCTCTACTTGAAATTACAGCATGCATCATAAAACTATCTGCATTTAATTCCCCCAAATTATGAATATTTTAGATTACGTATCAAAGAACAATAGGATTACAGGTCAAATTAATGTGCTAATCATCCAGTCTTAAGCTAACCTAGATTGCTAGTCACATGCACCCAAGCAAAGCATTTCATAAATGGGGGAAAGACGCCGAAGAGTAACTTTGAGAGTGAGGAGTGTAAGACACGATCAAGAGCACAACTTTCCAGTTAGATTTCAATCTCTCTGTTGTACATCATGGTAACTATAAACAATAGCCACATGTTGTACACTTAGAAAGGATTGAGGGGACAGGGAGAGGGTTCAACAAGTAAAAGCGTATGTCACACAAGCCTGATGACCTGAGATGGATGCCAAGAACATGTGACAGCTGAAGTGAAGAATCAGCTCCACAAAGCTGCCAGGACCATAGCATTCACTCCACACATGTCATGCATGCATGTGCACATATATACACACACATACACACACATACATACAGATACATATATATGTATATATATACTGCATATATACACACACATATACACAGTGATTGTCTAAAGTATTGAAAGTAGAATTAAATTGTCCTCAGCCCAAAACCATTAATACGGAAAGGTAATTCATGTGTTAGTTAGCTCTATTTGGCCATTCCATTTTTTACATTCATTAAGTATCATGTTGTACACCACAAATACATATAACTTCCACATTTGCCAATTTAAAAATAGAAATGACTTTGAAAAGAATGAAAGCAATGGGAAAGACTTGACTGATGATTTCTGGCTTTGAAGATGAGAGAGACCATGAGTTATGGAAGGTGGGCAGCTTCAAAATGCTGAAAACAGCCAGGAATGGCACTACCACGAGAGACTTCAGGAGGAGTACAGCCCTGCACGCACCCTGGTTGTATTCCAAGGCACTTACCTGGCTTTCTGACTTCTAACTGTGAGATCATGGAGTTGTTTTAGTAACTCCACTTGTGGCAACTTGAAAAAATAACACTACGCTTTTTGAACTCTACACTCTCAGGTTTACAAACTAGAATTCTAAGATCCCAAGCTACAGAGTCTTCTTACAGTTAAGGAGCACACAGGCCACATGGATAAGAGGGGTGGGGTTCTCTCTCTTAGTCTACACCCACCTCACCTGCCAGCCTGCACATTCATGAGTGGTCCCACTACAGTGAACCTGTGGCTTCCATAGTACAATGTGGATTGAAAGATCAGTGTCCTGATAGTGGGCGCATCATCCACACATGCACCATCCAGGGTCCACAGAGCTCTGCTTTCTCTACTCCTCCTAATGTCTCAAAACTCTTCCTTACATCAAACCAAAATTGTTCCTTCATACTTTGTGGCAATGTCCACAATTCGACTTCTCAGGTCACAAAGAATATCTTTATGCCCATTATTTGACAACGCTGCTGGAACTCTTCCCGAGTCTCCCTCTTCAGGTTGGCTGTCCCCTCTGAGTCTTCACAGTCTCCTCCCCTGCCCCCCGCCCCGCCGTTTCACAGAACGATCACTTTTCTCAGCTGCATCTTTCCTGAAAGTGACATCCATGTTCACACACAGCATCCACACAGCTAAAATGACCTGTTTAAGGAGGACACCACCCTACTCAGTTCTGTTAAAGACCCTTGTTCTTGTACTGAGCAGGTAACTCTGTAGTTCGGTCCTGGGTTCCTGAATAAATGACACATTTGTTCTTGATCAATTTTATCCTATAAAATATATTCAAACAGATAACGCTTTTGTAGATTCCCCCTTCATTTGCATAATGTGAGCTTTCATTACTTACCCACCTGTCACCCTGTTAAAATGAAAGCACTTGTGAAGAACCATGTGGAAGAAGAGAGGGAGGGGCAAATACTCCACACTGATGTGTTTGCCTTTGTTTCTGTTTTGTTTTTTTGAGACCGGGTTTCTCTGTGTATCCCTGGCCATGCTAGAATTCACGCTGTAGACCAGGCTGGCCTCAAACTCAGAGATCCACCTGCCTCTGCCTCTCAACTGCTGGGCTTAAAGGCATGAGCCAACATGACTGAAATACCGATTTCTTGAATCAAGAAAAATAAATTAAATAAATTTGATATGAGAGGTGTGAATAATGGCAATATTTTATTTTTTATTGATGAGATGGGTCTTAGGAAAGCAGCAAAACTTAATTTTCATTGCCAAAAAATAGAACAAAAACCAAAAAAATAAAACTAAGTAGCTGGGTTTTTTGTTTGTTTGTTTTTAAGGACATTTGACATTAGTGTACCTAGGCATGCTCACACATAAATTAATGTATACTATCCACACACAATAAATTTTTTGTGTGATTTCATCTCTTCTCAGCCTAATTGAAACCTCTTGAAGAGGTGGAACCTAAGCTTGTTGTAATTGAACTAATAGTATCCTTAATTCTCTGCATATGGCACTCACCCCTTCCTTCATTCCAATAGTTAAGTAAGCAGACTAAGGGCATGTTCTGTTTTTGGCTCCACGCTCTGAGAAGTTATATGTGCAAGAAGAACTTGAACCTGATAGCATCAACTATTTGTGTAAGTCTTTTGCCCACATTGTGCTTTGATTGTTCAACTACAATATCTTGCTGTGCTAGTTAAGCCAAAAGTCTTTTCCATTAATAGGAAAGAAGAAAAGAGGATAGCAACATAAGAATGCATCCTTATAAATCATATAAGTCATGTACTTTTATATAAGATATATTGAAACCAGTTTATTTTTACTAAGGTATTAGAAAATCGTTGCACACTCAACCCAGCTATTTATAAGGATACTATTTTGTATTAAAAATTAACATATGAGTACTAGAGAAGTAGCTCAACAATTATGAGAGCTACATGTTTTCCCAGTACCCATGTCAGGTGGCTCATAACCACCTATAACTCCAGTTCCAGGGAATCTGATACTTCTGGGCTCAACAAACATCTGCTCTCATGTGCACATATTTATATACAGACACACATATTCATAATTAAGATAGAATAACTGTTTAACGAATAAAACATAGCCTTGAGTTTTAGCTTACAGGCTAGCCTTGAGTAACTTATAGACTGGACTGACATATGGTAACACTTAAAATGTAGTGGTTTTAGACAATGCAGCTTCTTCTGGGAAAGTGGAAAATCCACACAGATGACCCTCTGTGTCAGTACTTTATATATTGCAAAGTGATGGCCCCTCCCTTTCCACTTGACAGGCTCTTCCCCACTTTACACCTGCCTCCTGACATCCCCTGTGGCCTTCTAGACAGGAAGGCTAAATGTCATTTGCCTCTTTCATGCAATGCATTCACGCACTTCTGGAAGTGGGAAAAAGAGCACTGCCTGTGGACTTTCCTTAAATATGACTTGAGTACACATACTCATGATCCTAGTCTAGAGAGCAAACAGAACAGAGAAGAGAAGACTGAAATACCACCTCCTAGTGTAATCAATATAAGCAGAGTTACTGGTTATCCGTGGAGGACCAATCAAATACAGTCTCATCTTTTTTAATCTGTTGAGGGTACTTGAATTTAAGAATGTCAGGAATGCGTCTTGGTGTCTCTTAACCACTTTCTGGCCATGGCTACAGTGCCAGCTAAACTGTGCCCTTTTCCTGGCGCAACTTCAATGAGCCCAGGGTCTGCTTTGCTCAAGGTGGAGGCAGAATATTTCAGTGGTCATGCATGTGCAGCTCCCAGGTGCTGGTTTTGATCCCATTTGCATGTGTCACATTCTGGCAGGCAGCATTGCTGAAAACGAAGCCTAGAATAACATGCCAACAATGCATTGCTGTGGATTTCTTTTTCTGGAAAAAGAAAATCTAATGTTTCTTCATGTTCCCACCAGGAAAGACTTTATTTCTTTCTACTAAGTGACATGGAATGCAAGGCATGCAGGGGAACTAATTGTCCTAGTCTGCCAGTTTCACGACCATGATAATTCATAATTTCCTTGGTTGGTAAAGTGGGATGGAATGGGATGGCAGAAGAGAAAATAATTCCTACTGGAGCCTTCACTTTTCCAAAACCAAAGAGCTGTGCTCAAAGGAAGCACAGGTGTAAAGCCCAAACTGCCTTTATATGAAGCAAGATTGCCTTATGTGAAATATGAATTATCATATTAATAGGAGAAAAAAGATCTCAAAGCAATATAAGTATTACAGCTCAGATGAGAAAGGTATCCTGGCTGTCAGGAGCCAAGGAAGACCACAAAATCACACTGCAAAACAAACCCCATGTAAGAGATTTATTGGGAGGGGAAACCCAGCATGGGCAACAGCAGAGGATTGAGCAGCAGGCAAGGTTTACACAAGGTTTCTTGAGGGGGTGGTGGTGTAACATGTGGGCCTGCTTGTTGGGGTTTCTGTCCTGCCCAGTTCCCACAGTAGTTAGGTCCCAAAGAATCACACAGAAGGTCTACATAAGTTATAAAACTGATTGGCCCATTAGCTCAGGCTTCTTATTAACTCATAACTTATATTAACCCATTATTTTTTATCTATGTTAGCCACATGGCTCGGTACCTTGTTCTGCAGGGCAGATCATATCTTCCTTCTTTGGTGTCTGGATAAGACTCCAGAGGAATGAGCTTCCTCCTTCCCAGAATTCTCCTGTTCTCTTTGACCTGCCTCTACTTCCTGTCTGGTTGTCCAGCCTATACTTCCTGCCTGGCTACTGGCCAATCAGCATTTATTTAAAACATAATTGACAAGATATAGACAACTGTCCCGCACCACTTCTCGCTCGTTTTTTAAAAAACAAAGGAAAATATCCATAGTCCATGTTTTAGGAATGTAGGCATAATATTCCAGGCTACTTCTGGTTGGTTGAGGGTACTGATAATCTTATGGGGACCTAAAGACAATTTTGAATTATGATCAAGACCTAACTGGAGTATCCTGTGAGTCTTGATCATCTCAGGCAGCAGTCTTGAATCTGTTCTGGATGTAGAACTCAGACATTCAGGCCATCTGTTCCTACTGAAGATTTCTCAGGTGGTCTTCCTTGACCAAACCTGATTTTTCTTAACTCAAAGTGAATCCGAAACCTTTCATTTCCTGTGGAAACAAAAGCAAAATCTCTTCTCCAAAGTAACATACCTTTTGACTTCAATTTTGAAGTCAAGGTATTTTCAAAATATTTATCTTGTACTAATTCAGCAGCATTTATAAGCAAATGTCTTTTAGCAGCTGTTGCTCCTTCCTCAGCATTCAAACAATTCAAAGAGAGCATAATAACATACAGTATCCAGATTCTCTGTGTGGTTTTCCATCTTTATGTGGCTTTATTTTAACCTCTATTTCTTTTATTTTTAATTTTTGGCTTTTTGAGACAGGGTTTCTGTGTATCTTTGTCCTGGAACTTCCTCTGTAGACTAGGCTGTCCTTGAACTCACAGAGATCAGCCTGTCTCTGCCTCCCCAGTGCTGGGATTAAAGGTGTGTGCTACCACATCTTGAACTCACAGAGATCTGTCTACCTCTGCCTCCCAGACATTGGGATTAAATGTGTGTGCTACCACACCTTCAGTCTACCTCTGCCTCCCAAGTGTTGGGATTAAAGGTGTGTACCACCATACCCCCATACTCTCTTTCTTTCTTTTTTATTTTAAGGACTTTAACCCTTTTTTAAGCCTGCATATATTTTTAACATTGTAAACCATTTAGAGGTTTACTTCGTCTTTGAATCTCTCTTTACTGTATATCTCTCTTTTTCTGACCACATGAGTCTTTAATTTGCTAAGAAATATGGGTAGGATTAAAGCCGTGGTTTTGACATCTGGATCCAGCCCATTCCTTAGATTTCTGAGATTCCAGACACATGGCAGAAGCACCAGCTGTAGCCATGTTTATTACCACAACTCTATGGCATTTAAAGGTCCCTGCCAGCAAGCAAGCTTCAGCAGTATGCTCACAAACACACTCAAACGCTCCGTAGTTGTACCACCTGCCTGAAAGAGTCAGAGTTTGCCCTGCCAGGACAGCCCAGAAAGCCGGCATTTTAAAACAGCACAGCTTTTTTTCCTACTATCCCTGAAAACCAAAAAGCATGCAGTCAGCTTTTCATCAACACCCTTTAAGCATTTTGTGACAGGACCTCTTAAAAGAGCTGCAAGGCTTACAGTTAAAGCTGAGGCAGGAAGCCTCTCTTAGATGAGAGCACTTACTTGCCTCTAGCAAGCAGAGCAGACCTGAGAAATTGCTGCTACCAAGAAACCATGTATAATGCTGTTATTTTGTTCTAGAATACTTCCCAAGCTGTCTCAGGCTTTATGTGGATGCAGTTGTCCACATGTTGGTGCCATTCTGTAACATGTGGGCCTGCTTGTTGGGGTTTCTGTCCTGCCCAGTTCCCACAGTAATTAGGTCCCAAAGAATTGCACAGAAGGTCTACATAAGTTATAAAACTGATTGGCCCATTAGCTCAGGCTTCTTATTAACTCTTATAACTTATATTAACCCATTATTTTTTATCTATGTTAGCCACATGACTCAGTACCTTTTTCAGTGGGGCAGATCATATCTTCCTTCTTTGGTGTCTGGAAAGGACTCCAGAGAAATGAGCTTCCTCCTTCCCAGAATTCTCCTGTTCTCTTTGACCTGCCTCTACTTCCTGTCTGGTTGTCCCCGCCTATACTTCCTGCCTGGCTACTGGCCAATCAGCATTTATTTAAAACATAATTGACAGGATATAGACAATTATCCCATAACAGGGTGAAGCTTTCTAGGGTGGCCTGGAATTGGAGGATTTTGTGAGTTACACCTATCAATCTAAAGTTCCTTCTTATTCCTGGCCCTCCCTTAAGGTCTGTGCAGGGATTTGGTAGCCTAGCTTGCTAGGGCATTTACAACCAAACATAATCACTTAGAAAGCACAGATACTCTCTCCCCTCTGCAAAAATTTGTTTGTCGGTCTGGTTGTTTTGAAGAGTAAGTACAATCTGATGAAATAAAGCCCATCACATCCTGTAAAAAGCTGACTTTAGTCGATCCTAAACTTTCTCTCCATCCAGCATGGTACATTGACCTGTTTCTTCTCACATTCTAGACCTAAAATTGGCACACATCAGTTCTGATCAGCTCTTCAATGTGGAAAACGGGTTAAGAGAGCTTAGTCTCACTCCAAAGGTTAATGAAATATTTATTTGTGTTCATTGTCTCTTGTCAGAGAATGTAAGTTTTCACTGTCTATGTTGTTTTTATTGTTTTCCTGGGAAACTCAGGTCCCCACAGCTCGTTCCCCTTCGCTATTCTCTAAGCTTCATTCCTCTGGTCACAAGCAACACACACAGTCTTTTTTTTTTTTTAAGATTTATTTGTTATGTATACAGTGTTCTGCCTGCATGTATGCCTGCAGGCCAGAAGAGGGCACTAGGTCTTATTATGAATGGTTGTGAGCCACCATGCGGTTGCTGGGAACTGAACTCAGGATCTCTAGGAGAAGAGCCAGTGCTCTTAACCACTGAGCCATCTCTCTAGGCCCACACACAGTCTTTAAGACTGGCTCTCTCTCTATCTCTGTCTCTTTCTCTCTTTCTCCCTCTCTCTCTCTCCCACCTTGCTCTCCTTCCTTCTTTCTTTTTTTTCTTTCTTCTTATTTTTCTCAAAACATATTATAGGCTTGTAAAATCTTCCTCTAAGTTTTAATATTTAGTAATCCTTCATTATACTTAGCAATTCTCCATTATACACCTATTAACTCACACATCAGAAAAACAAGTTGAACAAAACTAAGAACACATTTGCTGAAAATTTATAGTCTTCATATTGACCAAAGGAGAGCTATATTTAATTTTACAAAAAGTTGAATCTCTCTCTTCTTACTACTTTTCTGAATAGTGATATTAAATTACCTTGTTAGCCTTCAAACACAGCCATCTGCTAGTGATTTCAAAACACACAAGAGAATCTAGACTTAAAGTAAGATTTTTAAAGGGTGAACAAAATTTTTAAAGGGTGAGACAAGAAAGGGGACCAGTGGGAGGTGGCACAGGAAACAGTAAATGGAGGTAAATGAGATCAAAACACATGCTATATGTGCCAGGAGGCGGGGGAGGGAGGACCAGGCTATAGAACTTAATTTTTAAATGACTATATTTGTTGAAATAAGGTGTGAAGTAACACAATCATTCATATTACTTTCAAGCAAACTGTATTTACAGATTGCAATAGTCTGCCAGAGAAAAAATATTTGCCAGAACAATAGAGTGTTATCACTGTCGTTGTACAGTAGATATTGAAACATTTCGTATACATCCGAGGGGCCTCCTGACCCATAGTTTTGCTTTCTGTAGTTTCAGTTACCCATAATCAACCACACTCTGAAAACAGCAAACAGACAATTGTTTCAGAAACAGACAGTTCACAACTTTCCATCGTATGCTGTTCCAAGCAGCATTATTGGATTTTTGAGTGCTCAGCTCCATATTCCCCCGACAGGAAGCATCCCTGCATGTGACACAGCCTGATTCACAGCTGACCTGCCCATTACAAACTGGCCCAGCCTCAGAGTCAGATGGCTATTAGAAATTTCACAGTGCTTATATTCAAGCAAATAACATTTTATTTAGTCTTTGTCCCCTGTGTGCAACAGCAGTCAGGTCAATAATTTATATATACAAAGAGAAGTCATAAAATGATTGTTTGAGTGAAAAAGCAAATGTTTCTGAATTTATGAGAAGAGAAAATACTATCAGACACAAATTTGCTAATATCCTTAATGATAAGGATGAATCTTTGAAATGTGAAATTTGTGAGAAAGGAAAATCTGTTAATTCTTAAGATTTTTGTCTGCTTGTTTCTCAACAAGTTTTCTCTGTTTTTTTCTGGTTGTCCCCGAACGCATTCTGTAGACCAGGCTGGCCTTGAACTCAGATATTTGCCTGCCTCTGCTTCCCAAATGCTGAAGGGCATGCACCACCAGTACCAGGCTTAGATGCCTTATTTTTTTGATTATGTACGTGTGTGTGCGTGCGTGTGTGTGTGCGTGCGTGAGCATGGGGTTATGTGCACAGGAATGTGTGAATACCTGCAGGCCAGAAGAGGATTTGGACTTCATAGAACTGTAGTTACAAGTGGCTGTGTGGCATCTGACCTGTGTGCTGAGATCACATATTCTTCTCTGCAAGAGCAGTCTATGCTTTTAACTGCTGAGCCATCTTTCATCCCTTGTGTAATTCTGTTATCTTAGGGTCATTTCCTCTTGTGATAAAATACTCTGGTAAAAGTTTAAGGGAGAAGGGGTTTATTTGACCCACAGTTCCCAGTTATAGTCTGTGTTAGTTACTTTTCTATGCTGTAATAAAAATGCTACTGGCTTTGCTCTGAAACTGCATCTGCTGCTACAAGTTCTTACCTGAGACTGAAAAACAAAACAAAACAAAACAAAACAAAAAAAAAACCCAAAAAACAAAAACCATTACATTTCTGGGTGAAAGATAAGAAATCATGGCCATACTAATGACAAACTGTTTCAGCAAGTGTGTGTTTGTATAAAAATGTCTACTAATGGTCCCCTGAAACAAAGGATCTCAAGCTCTTTACTGAAAGTAAGGCATGGTTACACACATTCTGGAATAAGCTTGAGCAAAGAAACATAAATAACCAGAGATGCTAAACCTGCTGTCACATTTCCAGTTGAAGACATTGACCAAAAAGACATGATGCAATCCAAACAAAGTATTAAATTGTAATAACCTGGAGTATATAATAATTCTGGAAGGAGATGCTCAATCAAAATTGCATTCATAAATGTGCAATGAAGCCCCAAAGCATGAAACATGGATTAATGGTTAGATGGATGGATGGATGGATGGATGGATGGATGGATGGATGGATGGATGGATAAATTAATCCCAGTACTGTGTGGCAGCCACACAGAGCAGAAGATAATGCCAGTGCATGAACAGCAAGATACCATGTACCCTCTGGGTAATATATTCTGACAAGGACTATGTGCACATAATTTTTATTATAGTATGCTATGATAATTATGCTTCATAAAATTTTATTTTAATGCCTTACTTGCTTAATTTATAAATTAAATTCATCATAGGTATGAGTATATAGGAAAATCATAATGTATATAGGGTTCAGTATTATTCATGATTTCAAACCACCACTGGAGATCTTAGAATCAGAGTAGAGGATCAACTGTGCAATGGTAGGATTTAGAAAAATTAAGAAGAAAATTGCCCCACCCTGGGAAAGCATTGGAAGGCAACACAGGATGACGAAAAGTGTGAAGATAATGTGCCACGCATTGTCTCTGTGCCAAAGACTGTCCTGGTCACTGTTGCAAAGGGGCAGGCTCAACAAAAGTTGTGTTGATAGTGGAAAGAATAGGATTCACTCTTTGTCATGGTTGTGAAAAGCTGAATAAACTGTTTGTAGGCATGAAACATGAATTTGCTTGTTAATTTTGAAAACATGTGATGTAAGTGAGTCCTCTGTCCTCCTCCTCCCCCCAGCTAAGAGGACACCTGTGTACAGAATGGATGTGCAAAAGTGGGAGTCTGAACCCAGAGGGCACCCACTGATATCTCCAGGTTCCTATGGCACGGAACAAAGAATCAGAGCAGGGACACGTGAATGGTGGTGGAAGTTGAAACAGTCCATCAGAGAAGAAAAAGGCATTCCTGAAAAAAATGGAGAAAGATACCGAGGCGGAATGGGATGGAATCAATCCCATACCCCATAGGCCTAGGCCCTCCGTGTTGGAGCCTTTTATAGATAATTTATAGAGTGCCTCTCTGATCTGGGAGAGCTCCCTTGCTTTATCCCAGGCTTGCTCTGTTTTGTTACACAGAACCTTGTCTGTCAACTGGCTTCATGCTGTGATGTCTCAATACCCATACCTCTCTTCTCCTTGCACATCGTCTCAAAACCTTACACAACCTCTGCCTGGTGGGAAAGAAGAGGTGTCCTAAAAATACCGCAAGTTATTTTCTTTTTCCTCTCCCAGGTTTACATTTGACTTTCTGTAGCTTATCTTAAGAATTCTAAGACCTTGGTAAAATTCAGAATAAAAGATGATAGTTGGCTAGGAAATGTCAGCAAGCCAGCCAGGGATCTCATTTTGTTTGATTTGATAAGAGAGTAAACAGTCTGGAATGTAGATGTATGATTTGGTCTGTTTGCATTTTCTAACCTTCAAAGATAACGGCTATCGGCTTATGAATGTACAAGAACTAGTTATTTTTTTTCCTCTTAACAAAGGCCATGTGATACTCAAGTAATCCTGAAAAATCTACAGTGTATGGGTTTTTTAGGTTTTCCAGATACATGCCAAAATTTTCAGCATTGTCCAGCATGAAAAAAATAGTAATATATAATACCTATGAGAATTTTAAGGCCCATTTCCTGAGAGAACAATTCCCTTTGCATTAGGTAGATCACTTCAGCATTTAGAATGAAATGCTTAGAAATTGTATAACTTCCCTGTGTGATCATTCTCACTCAGTTCATTAGCCTTCCATGGGGGTTTGAAGATGTAACTCTGTCACATGTGCCCAATGTAGTAGCTGCCAATTCAGTGCCTGTCTGATCTAATCGAATCCTCCTTCCTGGGCGGCATTTCTACAGCTAAATTTATAGAAAGCCGTAAGAACCACGTGCAAAGGCCTTCTTGTGAGGTGCTGTGATCTCTGGCACATGTGCGTTATGCCTCGTCCTTCTTTCCTTCCTAGTCTCCTCTCAGATGCTCAGTCTTTTGTTCCGGGTATTTACATTTCAGGAAGGCTAGCGGTGCCATGGAAAACCATACTTGGAGCAATCGTGAGACTCCAACATTTCAGCTCATGGGCATGAGGTCATTTGCTGGATCCTGATAGAGTGACTGTTCTTCAGGGTTAGACAGCATGACAAATGTCACCTAGCTGAATGGCTAGTCTTGTGAAGCAAAGGCAGCGGGGAAGCACAACAGCCTGATGTCACAGCTCTACTAAGATATGCACATGCCTTCTAAAACCACTGAGTATGGGCTGGAGAGAGGGCTCAGCCTTTAGAAGCACTGGCTGCTCTTCCAGAGGACACTGGTTTGATTCCCAGCACCAAGAGGGCAGCTCACAACTGTCAGTAACTCCAGTTCCAGAATATCTGACATTCTCTTCTAGTCTCCCTGGCCACCAGGCACTCATGTGGTGCATATACATACATGACGGCAAAACACTCCCTCCACCCCACCCCCCACACACAAAGAGCCCTGGGTGCCAAAGCCTCCATTCTAGTATTAGACTTCTTGTCGGACTTGTTGGATTTCTATGAAGGGAACCCAGAGCCATTTTTCTCTTTAATTCTTCTTCTATTTATTTATTTATTTGTGTGTGTGTGTGTGTGTGTGTGTGTGTGTGTGTGTGTGTGTGTATGTCTGCAGAAGGTAGAAGGCAGAAGTCAACCTTGAATGTTATTTCTCAGGAACCGACCAGTTTGAATTTAAGTTGTTTTTTTTTTTTCAATTCTTTCATTTTTGTACGTAATTGTTGTTTGTTCTTGTTGTTGTTATTGCTGTTGTTTGAGGCAGAGTCTCTGAGACCTGGGGCTTCCAGGTTAGGGTAACTGGCTGATAAACAAGCCCAGGGGATCCCCTGTCTCTGTTGCACATCGCTTCCCCCTCACTCTGGAATTACAAGGGCACTCTGTCATGCCTGGCTTCTAACTTGGTACTGGAGATCCAAGGTCCTCACACTTGTGCCAGAGGAATTTTTCTGAATGAGCTGCATCCCCTTCTCTGGGGGACCATTTACTATCATAGTTGCATCATTTCCATCAATTGCTGCAAAATCATTTGGCTTGTTTGCTTGCTCGTTTGTTTGTCTGAGCTAGAAGACAGGAGTTCAAGTCAGCCTCAAATTCACCATGTAGCTAAGAGTGACTTGTTTCAATCTGAATCAACATTGTGTTGAACAATCCTAAATTCTTGCATACATGAGCAGAAAACTTTTTTTTTTTTTACGTGTGGGTCTCACTTGACAGTGGTCATTGTTTTCTATGGGACTTTTTTTTCCCATATTCTTTTATTTTTTTCCATTCAAACAAAAAAAATTTACATTTCCTCCCCTTCTCCCAGTCCCCTCCCGCTCCCCCTCCCTCCCACTGCTTCCTTAAAAGAGGGTATGGTGCCCAGCCCTGTGGGAAGTCCAAGGCCCTCCCCGCTCCATCCCGTCATAGGAAGGTGTGCATCCAAATCGACTAGGTTCCCAAAAAGATAATACATGCAGAGGAGATAGGTCTTAGTGTCATTGTTGATGGCTTCTCAGTCTGCCCTCATTGGCAGCCACATTTAGAGAGTCCAGTTTGATCATATGCTCATTCAGTCCCGGTCCAGCTGGATTTGGTGAACTCCCATTAGATCAGGCACACTGTCTCAGTGGGTGGTCCAGCCCCTCACTGTCCTAACTTCCTTGCTCATCTTCTCCCACCTTCTGCTCTTCGACTGGACCTTGGGAGCTCAATCCATTGCTCTGGTGTGAATGTGGGTCTCTGTCTCTATCTCCATCCATTGGACGAAATTTCTATGGATGTGATCAAGATATTCATCAGTGTGACTATGGGACAATGCTAGTTCTGGCACCCTCTCCTCTGCTGCCCAAGGACCTAGCTGGGGACATCCCTGTGGACACCTGGGATCTCCTCTAGAGCCAAGTATCTTGCCAGTCCTAAAATGACTCCAATAATGTAGATATCCAGAAAACTTTTTTAATTTGCTCCTGGCACAGAAGGTATATAATCATCAAACACAATATATTGACACCTCCCACTTATAGAGTAAAGAGAAGATCAACCAACATTAGATACCACAAAAGTGAAATTCAAGTCTAGTGTGATAAACAAGCACACAAATATATCAGGTTTCTATGTCTTTATTATGCAAGCTATTTTATATTAATAATATTATATGCTAGAAGAAAGGCATTGAAGTTTATCCTCCCCACCCCAGAAAAAAAAACAGAGAAAAGAAGAAGGAGAAAAGGAAATGAAGATAAGAGGTAGAACAGGCCAGTGACACTTACTAGAAAAAGTATACCCCAAGAGACTATAAAAAATGGGTTGGCTTTTTTAAGAAATGTCAAGCAGGAGACAGGGTGTCCTAGATGAATACCTTAAATTTAACAATGAAATTGCATCAACTTGGGGGAAGTAAGCTAATCTTTTGAGCATATTTTTCAGCCAAGTGTGAACAAGGGTGATAAGTGTTAGCAAATGTATATCTGCATTTTAAACGGCATATTAAGGACAAACTAGACCAAATATTATGCTAAGTGCTGAGAGGAGGCAGTGTGCGATGTATTCACACAAGACACTTAAAATTTTTCAAGCTTGCAGCCAAGCTTAAGAAACTTGAGCAACCAGTGGCATTATCCAGACAAAACAAACCCAAAATAACAGAAATTAGCTTAGCAATTGTACCAGATTCCATCTCTAGAACTTTTGCTGTACAAAAACCTAAAACAATGCAGAGACAGAGAACAAAAGGGGATGTGTTCGACTGTCTGTCTTTGCCACTTTACCATGAATGAGTCTAGAGAAATGGAAGAAAAGAGATGTGGGAGAGGGAAATATGAGAGAAATTAGAAGGGAATAGAGCTGAAGGGCTCTGGAAGCTATGGCAACAAGATAAATGGCAGCCCGGGGAAATTGCCCACCAAACTCCAGATAAGCTGTCTCTGCCTCAATTAGAGATTTTACATGTTAGATGCAGGGTTAGCTGATTTTTCATGAACCTTCCTATAATTTCATTTTAGTTTTCATTAATGTTGTCTGAGAAACAGTTCATGAAAAGAAAAACATGATTCCACATATCCAAGAGCTGAAGTTGTTAAGCAATTTGTCCAACAAGCGAATCTATCAATGGGCTTAACAGGCAATACGTCTCTCAGGGCACCTAAAAGCTCATAAGACTTACAATAATACACCTCCCCTCACCATATTTTAAATGAAAACAAGCAGGGTTTCCAGAAGAAAAACAAGTCAAGTAGGAATGTTTCAGACGTTTAAATCGATAGCCTGAATCTATGGGACAAAATAATTAGATATATTACACTTTGGACACCTGTACTGACTTTTTTCAAAAATATAAATAATTTTGTTCTTCCCAATACATTGGAAGTTCAGTGGTCCCATTATACCACAAAACAAACCCGAGAGGGGAGCAAATGTGCTTTGAAAGAGTAGTATCAAAGAGTGGAGGCAAAAACAGGCTGTTTCTTTCCTGTTCTTTCCCCAACTCCCCATTCTTTTTTTCATCTGTCATATTGAAATAAATAAGAGGGCAGGAATTGCTTCCCCCCACAGTGCTGTTTGTGGTTAGGAAAACAATAAAGGATATTGTTACAAATAGGTAGGCAACATAATGAGAAAAAGAAGTGGCCCTGTGGTCACAGCTGCAGCTGTTCAGGCCAGAAGTAAAGTTCCCAAGAGTTTAAGAAGCCAGCAGCAGCCACTAAGAATTGAAGAGGTTTGTGACTGCTGTGTGCAGTAAGGTTATATGGAATATATTGGCCCTAGTCTTTAAAGCTGATGAGTGGTTGTCTCAGTTTATCTTTTTCTGAAGAGCTTTTGCCTTATGTTTCCCCCCCCCATATAATTTTTCAGCTCTTCTCAAAACCAGAGAAAGTGTAGAAGTGTGGCCCTTGTGCACATTTGACCCAGGGTGCATAGCTCTCACTGTAATATTGAGTTGGAATTGTCACTCCCAGCCTGCCAAGCTCTTTGCGCTTGGACTCCAACTCCCAGCCTGCCAAACACTGACCACTGCCGCCGGGTATTTAGGGTGGTTTTGGGTTTGCTTGTGTCTGTTTTTCCCTTGCCATGCTCTCCCGGCCACGCAGGAGTGTGCCATCTATTAAATACGGGCATTTAATTTGGTTTAATCTGGTCTGATCAGAGTTCTTTTGTTTTGGTGGAGCGGCTCATCTTAAGATGTTTCCTAACACTCATCATCTGCAAAATGGCTACAGGCATCCACATCTCAGTCAGGGACCCCTAGATCTAAAGCATTGTCATGGAGACCAATGTAAGCGCACCTCATCTGGGATTTGTTGTCATGATAGTAGTTTATCGTGTGACATTCTGAAATCATAAAATCAATAATGTCCAGAATGGATTTCTTAGAAACAACTATAGTAACAAAAAAATAAAAGTCTCTGGAGAATACAAGCATAGCCTCAGAAGATATGTTTTGCCTCTGAACTGTCCTTAGAGTTTTCTGAACTGTGTGATTTCTTGATCACCTTGGTCATGGCAGTGAAAGGCTAGAAGGATGGATGTTGGCTAGGGTAGGCAGCCTAGAACAGCATGCCTGTGCCTCACCCCCAAGGGCACTCTTGACTCAAGAAGCAGCTTCGTGCTTTGACTTGAAAACAGAGCTGGCAATGGAAAGTTTGTATTTTAGGCTTCTCACAAGGGTTTTAAATCAGCTTTTCATTTCAAAAGCTGATTTTGATTTGATTTTGATTTGATTACAACCAAAAGGTTGTAAGAACAGTACAAGAGACACCTGGGAGCTCAGCACCCAATTTCCCCTAAAGCTTGCTGTCTGTCATAACCATGGTGCCACTAACAAAGCTAAGAAGACAACACTGGTACACACTGCAAAGAACTAAACTCTGGACTTCATTCAAATCTTCCCCACGTTGGGCGCCACACAGTTTTCCCAGGAATGAACTTTAACTCCACAATGCTCCAATCAAAAAGACAACACAATGCCTAGGGAAATATTTATTTCATTCTCTTAAAAAGCAGAGCAGGGTCTTTTGCTCTGATAGATGTCACTTGACAGCATTTGATAGTTTGCATGCAGGTAAGGTAAACTGTTTCTGTAGCTATTGCATATTAATAAAAATTTACTTTCAATTTATTTTGTGTGTATGGATAGTTTGCACACATGTATGCATGTCTGGTACCAGTAGAGGTCAGAAAAGGGTGTTGGATAACTGGAACCAGAGTTACAGATGGTTGTGAGCTATCACATGGGTGCTGGGCTTCAAAGCTGAGTCCTCTGCAAAAGCACCCAGTGCTCTTAACAGATGAACCCTTCCACTCACCCCATTTATTACTTTAGTTATTTATTACTTTATTACACTGATTTAAAATGCACACACACACTGAACAAATAAACATAAACCTTAATTAGTACAAAATGAAAGACAACTTATATTTGACGTAAAAACAACTATAGGTTAATTACTCTACAATTAACTGGGATATCTTCTAGCAGTGAAAAAATTTAATCATATCTCAGTAGATAACTCTCAACTGACACACCCAACAAAAACTTTTCATGTGTCTGCCCTTCACAAAGCATTGTACAGGCTGAGATACCAGAGTGAGCAGACTTAAATCATTTTTCATAGGATCCAGTAGTACAGACCCTGATTCAGGCTACCATGAAGCAGACAGACAATAAACCTTACACCTAAACACACAGTAGATGATGGGTAGATGAAGAGGGAAACAGACACCTTCACTTCAGCTCCTTTCACAACAGATCCACAGGATCAAGGCAGACTGAGGCGAGGCTGTGCCTGGCTCCTGATACATGCCTGTCAGCCATCTTTGGCTCCCTTCCAGACTTGCATGTGTCTGTTGGCAATGGTCCCTATTACCTACCAGGTAACACACAGTGGCAGGCACTTCTCTGGGTCTTTCTGTGAATTACTTTAAGTAAATTTCACAATCTCACATGACTCAGATCATATTGGTCCCCTACTTAGCAATAAAAATGAAGAAAAGTTATCTGACACAAGGGAAATGAGAAGGAAAAACCTCCAACTAATCATTCTCTAATTTTCACCACATTCTAAATGTGGAGGCAAATCTGTCTCTGAGCATAAAAAGTAAAGTTAGCTTCATTTCCTTTTGATTAAAATAACATTTTTAATTATCTCTTTTATTTTTGAAATTGTAATATGATTATTATATCATTTCCCCCTTCCCTTTCCCCTCTCCAAACTCTCCCATATATCCCTGCATGGTCCCTTTCATGGTCTCTTTTTTTATTAATTGTTTTTATGTGAATGTATGTATTTGTGTATATATATTCTTAAATATAACCTATTCAGTCTGTATCATATTACTTGTATGTGTTTTCAGGGAAATCATTCATTTTGACATCTAGATTTTGAAAATGAATACTTTTTATGCATGAAATAAACTGTTGAAGAACGCACTAAATGTGCCTGTGCCAACCATCATTGATGTTGAGTAGACCTGGAAGGAATTGCAGCACCTTTCACTGCCTCTTGTCTGCTGCATGCTACTTCAAGGACAAGTATGTGCACGCCAATGCCTTCTTTCGGAGACTACAAGATACAGATTTTGCTTTGTTTTACATGTAATTTTAAGTATTGAACTAAAATAAGTATGTCCCCAAATAGCCGGAGTGTACAGACAAGCAACATAAATGCCATGAGAGCATTCAGGTGCAGAGATACCAGAAGGAAAGGGTTGAAAAAGCAGAAGGGACTATGCCTGGCTAGCGGATGAAAGAAGGTGCCAAGCACGTGTGCAGTATTTGAAGTCCAAGAGGCATTTCGACAGGCTGTCCAATGGTAGAAAATCTTTCACAAAGAAAACAGCAACAATGGAGAAAAATTGCTAGGATATCACAATTTGTCCCAAGAATGCCAACCATCTCTGTTTGGATGAAGCAGAGATTACTGTGATCGGATGATGTGTGACAAACCCATATTTGGTTATACTTCAAAGTCACAATGAAGATACTGATCTTTATACAACACAAATCGGTAAGTGTTTAAGGTGCTTAAGAAGTGGTATAATTAAAACTATACTTCAGAATGGTTGATCTTTATACATATAAGATAAATTTCATATGGAAGAGGACACTTGACATCTTTCTCTGCGCATGTGTGGGCATACACCACACATGCACACACACATTCATGCAAATAATTTTTCTATGAGGTGGAGGAGGGAAAAAACAGAGATTCAGAGACATAAAAGGAACGCCAAAGGTATGCTATACTGTCAAAAAAAGAAGCCAACATTTCAAGAGAGCAAAATTAGTCTACAATGTAAGAATCTTCACGACTGTGAACCCCAGTTTCCTAAGTTGAAATATTGACTGCTTTTCTTACCACCATTTGTGGAATACTAGGTCGTTCACACTATTTTTCAAGCAAAAGTTTAAGAAAAACAATCACTTTTGAAATACAGAAATAAATTCCATAGAGACCCCAGCCAGCCGATCTGAACCTCCACCAAACAGCTATCAGATAGAAGTACAGATGGAACCCAGACATATTGCTACTTCTGTCTAAAATCAAACCGTCTCCCGACAAAAGCAGAGGGACGCTGAGGGCTGTGTCGAGAATATGTTTGCAATTACTCTATTACATCGCCTAAATGCAATTTGTCTTCCTCCCGGGAGCTGGAAAGAAGAATTTTTGAATTAAAACTTTTTTTCAATTTTAGTGTAGTTCTGTTTTGGTAGCTTGCTATTTATTTCCTCCCTTTTAAACTTTGAAGTTGCCAAATTAAGCCTTCCTGCCACCAAAAACTTAATAGTCAAAAGAAAATTGAAATAGGCCTAGAGGATGAAGTTCCTTTAGATGTTGAACAACTATAATTTCTTTGAGCAGCTCACCATCTAATCACAAACAAGAACAATGAAAACAGAAATGAGGCAGATGCCTGAATGGTGAACAACTGCTAAGAAATAGCAGCTGATAGCAATTTAAAAAGTTTAATTGTGTAGGTAGTTTATTTCTGAACATCAATCCACTTCACTTAAGAATACTTGAGTCAGGAACTGACCTAGGAAGAAGTGTGTGTGTGTGTGTGAGAGAGAGAGAGAGAGAGAGAGAGAGTGTGTGTGTGTGTGTGTGTGTGTGTGTGAGAGAGAGAGAGAGAGAGAGAGAGAGAGAGAGAGAGAGAGAGAGAGAGAGAGAGAGAGAGAGTGTGTGTGTGTGTGTGTGTGTGTGTGTGTGTTCCGAGGTCAACTTCATGTGTCATTCCTTGGGAGAATCCACTATGCTTTGAGATTTTTTTGAGACAGGGTCTCTCACTGGGACCTTTTTACTTTTACTCACTAATTAGGGTAGATTGGGTGGTCAGTGACCCCAAGATCACGTGTCTCCACTCCCCAGCGCTGGGACAGTAAGTACTCACTAACACACCCCACTTTCTTTTACATGGTGATGAAGATTGGATGAAGATGGTCATGTCTATTGGGCCTCCTCAGCATGGGACCTTGTTGTGCAAACTGTGGAATTGTCTCACTTTTTGTTTTGGTTTGTTTGGTTTTTATTTTTTCAACTTTAATATTGACACTTCTCATGAGAAGGCCAAACAGAAAACACAACCTTAAATCTTAGTCAGAATCAGCAACATTTCACAAAGCAGCTAGATTAAAGGGCATTAATATTCCTTTTCATGAGCACACGGGACTCAATAATGTCTAATGACTCCTTAGGAGTAAGGCAGGGTTTGTAAAATTGTGCCTATGCAAAGTAGACCCTGATCTAAAACTGATAGATCTAAAATTCAGTGTGTTGTTTTTGAGACACCTATGCGCTGGGAAAGTCACCCTTGTAAACTAGGAAACAACATTTTCTGTATTTGTTTATGCTAGTACTATTGTGAGAACTTGTGATGGTGGTGTAATTCATGAAACATGAGGGAATTTTGTCTAGTTACACCGAGTCCCTTAGAATTCTGGCTTCTCCTTTCACTAATATGCACTGGAATATACATCCCATAGAGAAGTTCCTTAAGTGAAAGCTTAGAGATGTTTTTGAGACTCCAGTTCTGCAGGCAAGCCTTCTTGACACCCTAGACTGTTCCATGAATTCACATGCTTTCTTGTGATGACCATCAGATGCTATTAAATTACACAGGTCTTACTAACACTGTGGTCACATTGACGGTGTGTTCAATAAACTATTCTTCCTGTGCAGCAAACCCCAAGTCTCTCTTGAATGACCAACAGAGCTATAATGATAAACAGTGAGTTTAATGTTTCCTGCTATTACTTACTATGCTCATATACGAGACAAGCATCAGGGTGATACTGATCACGGAGTGGCAGTAGAATACAATCTAAACGATAGCTGCCACGAGAACATCATTTCCTTGATAGGGCGGGAGGAAGTCATCTGTAAGGGCTTCCCGGAGCACATAAATCATTGCTCCTCAAACTGCATGCCACCCCCACACACAGACATGCATGTATGAATACACACACATGCACGTAGGCACCAAATTCTGCTGACAGTCTCCTGCCGAAAATGAGCTGCGATTCAAAGCCGAATTTTGCAATCTCTACATTTATCTCACATGCTGTCACCATGCCCCTCCCTGTCTGGGATCCAAAGTAGGAGAGCGGTTGATGGCTTTGGAATCCATTAGCCCTCCTGATCTCATGTGCTTACATTCCAGATTAGTTCTGGCTCTAACTTCTAGTTTTCAGAGAAACCACAGAAGTGTGTGTGTATGTGTTTGTACAGTAGTTCACCCAAAAACTTCACAAGTTCTTATTTAGATTGGTTAAAAAAAAACAATGAGCTGTTTCTGTTTTCCCATGTGATGTTTGCTCACCGCATCGTGGCGTACCTTCGTTCTCTTCCCCAGGGTCCTTTGTAATAATACACTCCAATAGACTCTCCCTTGGAAATCCAAGAAAATTCTTCCTCTCATTGTTCCTGTCTCAGTTGCTCAGGAGCCATATGCAGGTTGAGCGGAGAGTGGTGAGCATGTTATGCAATGCAGACACAGAACATCCCTGCAATCACAGGTAAATTCGTTTCTTAGCTAGCAGATCACAATGATTTTCAGTGACTTTAAATAATGGAAATCTATCTCCTAAGTTCGAAGTTACAGTAGTCCAATGTATTAGCCAAACAATGGAAATTCCCAAGGCTAGAGGGGCCTGACCTCCCCTCTTTTTTTTTCTGCTTTGGGCCACACACTGGTGCTCCTTGGTGAGTGACTCAGGCTGTCCTTCAGGCCCTATTGTCACCTGGTCTTTCCTTCTGTTTCTTCCCATATTTCTCCTCTTCTTTCTCATAGAGACAGCAGTAACTGGATTCTGGGTCTATTCTAAATTCATGGTGACTTTAAGACTCTTCACTACATCTACAAAGACCCAATTTCCAAAGGTCTTACAAGTTAAGTATTGGGCGCTAGTCCTTGGACTTAAATTATTTTGAAAAGCACAACCCAGCTTATTGCATGAGTAGTGGTATAAATTCAAAAAGCACTAGGAGTGGCAGTGCCGAGGTGTATTTCTATCCTGATGGAAAGTAGCTACTGGTTGTATGACTTTAAAAACAAGATGGTTGGTTATACATTTAAAGAGGATATTTATATTAAAGAAGCCTGCTAATGATTAAACAACGTTCCTGCTTCCTCTATCCGCTCAGTTTCTTCTATAATTCTGATGAAAAAAAATAAATAAAAGTAGATCAACTTAGGACAATAGTCTACAGTACATAAAGTAGGTTCTTTTTACCACAACCTAATTATAATGAAAAGGAAATCTGTGACCAATAACCATTGATCAATGCATCCTATAATTACTCAGTTTCCTAGTGGATGTGTGTTCCTTAATTAAAAGAAGAGCAGGTATCTATCCCATGCTGTCACTTTCATGGGCATGAATCCAAAACCAGTTCTACAGTTGATTCAAGAGAACATGAAGGATAGAATGCAGGAAATTTATAAGCAATATGCCTCCAGTTGACTCCTCCTCCTTCTAGCTCTCATCTTCACAGTGATTTGTGGGAGGACAAAATAGCATACATTCCAGAACAGACTTTTCCTTGGATGGGCTTCTGGTTATCAATGATTTAAGCCCTGGCTTACAGTAAGTAGTTTGAAATCTTTTGCAATGAACCTAGTGTGAGTTTGGAAAAACCTCTAATTCTGAAACTCATCCATGTTCCCTTCTACAGATTAAAAGTATCTATCTTCATTGTTTGAAAATGGAACCCAGCAATGTTTTCACTCCTGAGTCCCCATCAGTCCTTCCAGGAGTGAAATGCTCCCTTCTGTCATCTGTGCACATCACTCTAGGTTCATCTTCTACGTCCCTTCCACCACGACCAAATGGTCTGGGTCAGACCTCGACTGGGATTTGATCAGAAGACAAAAAGATAGAGCAGACAGGAAGGGAAATGATGAGAACATATTGCTATTACTTAAAGAGAAAAAGCAAACTAGGAGAAAATGCTAGTATTCAGAAACATCTTAAAAATAAAAGCCCATATAGTCCATCTTGTAATTCCAAACATTTTAGTAAAAAAAAAAAAAGCTATAAATCAGCGACAGTACTTTTGTTATCTATTGAAGAGAATATTAGCACATTAGATTTGTTCTCACATGAATTCAATCCCAGTCCTCAGGAGCCAAAGGAAGGATCTGTCACAAGATCAAGACCAACCTGTACTACGTGGAGAGCTCCAGCCTGCCTGAGCTACACGGCAAAGACTTGTCTCTGAGTAATAGAAAGAGATAATGAGACAGAGACAGAGAGAGACACAGAGACAATTAGACAGAGACAGAGATAGACAGAGAGACTGGGACAGACAGATAGATAGAGACAGAGATAGATAGACAGAGGGACAGGGACAGACAGGGAATGTGAGCACTAGGACTAGGGTTCCTAGAGAAAGATTTTTACATGTTAGAGGTCTGTGGTTCCAGGTTTGCAGAAGCCACCTCCCAAGCTGGCGTGACAACTGCCTTTGAGTCATTTTGTCCACAAGAAAACCATTGGGTCACAGAGTTGGTCTTTGGTGATTTCCTTACTTTGGTGGGCTGTCAGATTCCTATATGGAGTAAACAGACCTTGGCTTGTGCTATCCCAGGGAAAGCCTCACACAACATCATCTCAATTAACCCAGTCTAGAAATTCTACCATATATGAGCTCCAAGGTTTGTTGCCTCTGTGGATCTCTATTCTGAAGTCAACAATCAGTATTAACCACCGCATTTAATACGTTTGAAATATTCCATTTGGCATTCATTTAGAGGAGAAGCTATCTCCACATGGGGCAGGGTGGAGAAGGTAAAAGCCAGCCTTTAGGCCTCTGCTTAGTTCTGTACAAAGCACTTAGCAAATGAGAAGTCCCCCTTTCAGCCGGACCCACACTCAGTGGGAGGCAGTTTAATGACCATCTGTTTTTACTCAAAATACTGCTGGGGAAAGAGGCATCTCACCTCACATTCTAGGAGTTTATCAAACTATCTCCTTCCAACCGCAGACAAGCCTGTTTTCTGAGGGGAGGGCTGATCTTTTCTTTCTTTCTTTTTTTTTTTTTTTTTGTTCCTTCAGCTAATTAAGTATCTTATGTTGGTTCAGGAACCTTATGTTTCATCAGTCTTCATAAACACTTCCCACAGATCCTGGCCTTTATTAAAATTGAAACAATCTGCTGTGTACTGGGCACTTGCTTTAATGGCTCTTCAGAATCCAATTCTTTAACCCCAATTTGTTATTCTACACAATAAGAGTCATTACCCTTTTATAGCTGAAATCAAAACAGTGATGTTCAGGTCATATAATTCATAACAGCACAGCCTGGATTCAAAACCATGGTTTCATAAAGTCTGATTTACATATGGACTTGCAAAATATATGACAGGAAACACTGTACACTCTACTATACCTTAACTCTGATGTACAAAGAGACTCCATGGACGGATACAGAACTTTAAAGGGATCTGAGCTCAACGGTAAGATGGGCCTGCTTTGCTATTTCTCATTAACTAGGACAAGATACACATCATAAGACAAGTGGAGAAAGCAAAGGACCAAGGAGAGAGAACTAAAGTGAAAAAATTTAGGTTGTACTCAGAAAACTGAAACAGCAAACACTTACTCAGTGTTATATTATCCAGCAGTCTTTGGGCATTCCATTCACAACCTATAAGTGAATACTATTCAGTTACTGTGCTTAGGGTTTCTGGTAGCTCATGGCAGCTAGGAGTTCTTTACCTAGATCCACAGATGTAGGAGGAAAGGCCTTTCACAGAGCAACAAAACAGGCTGCAAGAACAGTTTCCTTCTGACTGGCTTTCTCTGATTGGATAATTAAGAGAATGCATTAAGCCAATGTTATTAGGAAACACAGAACCTTCACAGACTCATGCTGTCCTCCTAAGGAATTTCTTCTTTCCCATTTCTGCATTTGCTGCTTAACCCCCAGCCTGTTCTCCTCTACAGACTTCAAACACAAACATTTAAGCTTCTATTGAAACTGTCTCCTTTAAGCCCAGCACTGAGGAGGCAAAGGCAGGCAGATCTCCGAGTTCAAGGCCAGCCTGGTCTACAGAGTGAGTTCCAGGACAGTTAGGGCTACATAAAGAAATCCTGTCTCGAAAAAAGAAAGAAAGAAACAAAGAAAGGAAGGAAGGGAGGGACGGAGGGAGAGAGGGAGGGAGGGAGGGAGGGAGAAAGAAAAAAGAAAGAAAGAGAAAGAGAGAGAGAGAGAGAGAGAGAGAGAGAGAAAGGAAAAAAGAAGGAAATTGTCTCCATTGGGCCATCCCATAGCATGTCCAACTCAACATGTTTAGACGCGTATGTGGCCATGAGCACGTACTCTCCTGTGTTTTATATCTCTTCTGGTTAGAAAGCGTCCTTTCTTCACTCACTCTGACAGCTGATAGTCATCTTATTATTCTGCTTCCTTCAACTGAGCACCTGCTAATTATACCTCATAAAGCCCTACTGAACCCAGCCCCTCTTTTATAGTTCCCTCCTGACTTTTACAGCCTCACTTTTGGTCCCTCTTTAAACTGCCCACTCTGTTCACTGAAGAGGCTGTCAAAGATGCTAAGCCCATAGTCACAAAAGGGCTGCAACAACTTGCCCCCCACTTTCCCTTCTTCGCCCTATTTTGCCTCCACACTTTATAGTCCATTCTCAAAAATATATACTTTAAAGTACACAAACTTCATAAACTGCTTTCTCTTTGTATGTTTTAGCACACTGTTGCCATCTGCCTCCCTCCTCTGCCATCCTCTGTCAGATTTCTATTTAAATTCATGACACTTCTTTTAAGTCTTTATGGCTGTCTAAGGGTGAGTCAATGCCCTTGC
Source organism: Ondatra zibethicus (assembly GCA_004026605.1). Lineage (NCBI taxonomy): Eukaryota > Metazoa > Chordata > Mammalia > Rodentia > Cricetidae > Ondatra > Ondatra zibethicus. The sequence continues at coordinate 92,475 of PVIU01002331.1, read as the reverse complement.
TCTGGGCTTCAACCCAGAGCAATAGTTTTCAACCTTAGCGTGCATCACATGTACCTGAAAGACAGGTCAAAGCGCAGACTGCTGACTCAGGTTGATTCAGCGGGTCTTGGGATAAGGCCTGAAGGTTGACCAGGTCAGAGTCAGCATCTAGGATTTAGCCTCATGGTGACAGAACTGTCTGGACTCCTGGATCACCTCTGCCTCGTAAAGCACCCCAGCAACATGGCATATTACTAAGCAGAAATCGGGACTTAGCCGCTCTTCCTGAGTGTCACCATCACTGACAGGCAGGTGGGGGTACCCTGCCTACTCAGTGCACCTGCCCCAGCTGTGTTATTGATCTGCCTTTCTTTCTATGCCAATTGCAAAGTCATTGGTCTCATGAATTGCTTCACAGACATTACGCAAATGTCAACAGAATGACATTACGCAAATGTCAACAGAATGACATTTAGAAGAGAATGATCGAGGCTATTAGAACTGCAGAGATCTTGGAACTTCCGCTTCCTAGAAGACCAAACTGAACAATCACCTGATCCTGAGAACATAGCTTTAAGAGTGAGAGAGGAAAAAGGAGTTTCAGAGTCATTTGGAAATCTAGTACCATATTTATGAAGATAACACCGTCCCTTCAAAACACTGAGAAACATAATTATTTTAAAAAGAAAAAAAACGATTTGAGACTTTCTTCTGCCATCCAGGAATAAATCTCTCCAAGAAAAGTTAGACAATTTATCATTTGACAAGCAACTCTGCAGGGTCATTACTTAACAAGGGCCTGTCCATAGTGCTCATTTCTCAAGGAGACTATCAGCTTCAGCACACAGATGGAGAGACACAAGTCTCAGAAGAAGCCCAATCACACCTGAGTCTTTGCTTGTGACTGCTTTTTGTTTGTTTAGTTGGTTGGTTGGTTTTTCAAGGCAGGGGACAGGGTTTCTCTTTGTAACAGCCCTGGCTGTCCCGGAACCTGCTCTGTAGACTAGCCTGGCCTCGAACTCACAGGGGTCCATCTGCCTCTGCCTAACAAGTGCTGAGATTAAGTGTGTTTTACCACCGCCTGGCTGCTTGAGACTGAGGGTCATTTTCTTCTCTTGAAAGTCGCCGATAAAGTGATGTTGCACCCCTTTAAGAGAAGTTTTGGTAACCATAGCAAAAGACGGGCACACAAAGAAAAGAAAGTAGTCATCTCCCACCCATCCCCCGCTTAAGATGCCATTTTGGTTAGCGTTTATTAAATCAAAGTTTCTTTCAAAAACTGCATTCAACGTGTTTCAAATTATGCAACATGTTTAAGGCATTATCTCCTTCCCTCACATGGATAAATCTGCATTTCTTAAGAGATCTGTTCAGTCTCCAGGCCTAATGAGTGTTAAATATCCTTTCCCCTTCAGTCGAAGGGGGTGCTTGTCAGTTGCCCCTCTCAAAAGTGCTTTAAAAAAGCGCTGCCTCCCAGCCCCCCCACCCAGCAGTTAATTCCACCAGATTCCTTTGATCTGAACCAGACCTGAACTGCTTGCCTTTCCTGCTGCTTCCAGGTCCTTCTAACCTACAGCACAGGCTAGCGTGGTTCTGCAGTTCCCTCCAACAACAGGCAAATCGGAACAGGAGGGCTTCTGTGGACCTACTGGATGCATGGACGCTTTATAAAAATTGCCTAACAACACTGAGGATTTACCTTGAAACAACACTTGTGGATTTTGTTGTTTTGTTTTACCAGAATAGCACACAGAGATTCACTAAAAGCCTTTTAATGATCAGATTCAAACTAGCACCTTGCATTTTTTTTCAACTTAATGAGATAGCAGCAATGGGAAATGCTAATGCATTTTTACCCAAGAGTTTCAACAGCTTGCCAGTTTGCCTGTCTAAACAAATTCTCTCTATGCCCGGCAGCCTCCTATCCAGGAAATGGTGGGACTCAGCATTTCATCACAAGAATTAAGAAAAAGGATTGTCAGGAGGTAAAAACCGACCGTTCCCAGGGTAGGATTTGCCCTTGGTTTCCAACATTGCTGTGTTTCTGGTCACAAGAAGACTGCAAAAGAACTCCAACATCTCTGGAGGAAAAAATAAAATACTTCTCTCTCCTTTTCTTTATCCAAAAATTTTGGGTTTACACCTATACTCCTGAAACTCGAGGTTTAAAATAATTGACATTTACTCTTACATTTTCTTCATTAATAAAATTTATTTTCTTTTTATGTTAATTTGCCTTTAATCATGATTTTTTCCCTCAAAATTTTTGGTCTAGTTATAAGGTCCCTTAAATTAAAAGTAGGATCTAAGGTACCACCCAAAGAAGTCAAGACATACATCTTACAACAAGTTATTAAAGACATTTTACTTGCCAGGAGGTAGAAGTGCACGCCGTTAATCCCAGCACTTGGGAAGCAGAGGCAGGCAGATCAAGGCCAGCCTCCTCTCCAGAAGGAGTTCCAGGACATCCAGAGCTACACAGAGAAGCCCTGTCTCAAAACAAACAAGCAAAAAATTTTGACCACTTGATTTTTGTCATCATGAAGATAAAATGTTAAATACTTCTTAGGAATGTGCTCTTGACAAACTACAGAATTAGAAGCAAACTATTACGTTATTGCTCTCCTAATATTTATGGACTGCCAAAACAATTCACTCAATATTTCTGCCATTATTATTTCTTTAAAATCCCCCATAGCTGTCAGGAGGATATTATTACTTCCAAGTTTCAGACCAAAAACATTCTCAGAGAAGTTCAGTGAGTAAGCAGGTTTCACAGAAACATTTTAAACAGAAGTGACAGATCACATAGAAACCAAGGACCAGGACAGCCATGATATTATCAAGATGTAGTCCATAAAATAAGTCATAGAAATTAAGCTAAGACGTATGGAGCTTGAAAAATGATCATTTATATTGTTAATATAGTTCTTAATTTCTTCCCCCTGGCTTCAATAAATTTAAGGTCATCCCCTAAGGACTCATTTACCAGAGTCAAAAGTTTTGACTCCCGGACCTCACAAAGGACCCAGTTTTCTAAGCATGAATTTCCCATTGACTTGCTTGCATAAGAAAGACACTGTTAGCATTAAGGGCTACTTTTGAAAAGCATGAAAAAGTGGGGGTATTTTTCATGAATCTGAGCTGAGCACAGTGTTTGCAGCTGCCATCAATTGCTTCCTGGAAAGGAAGTGCTTGTTTGTGTTCTTCCTCTGCCTTCTAATTTTTTTTTTAATTTCTAAGGATAAATACAATTAAATTGAAGGGTTGTAGAGTCATTTTCAAAGTATTTTCCAGTGCCCTGATGCTGATCATCTCTTAAGCAGAAGTTTCTCCCACTTGCCCTTGTTGGCTATTTCCTGTGTTCTGGTGATTAAGATGCAATGTCCCTCACAAAACTCTCTGAGGGGTCTGCAGAGATGACTCAGTGATTACAAGCGTTGGCTGCTTTTTTAAAGGATCTGGGTCCTAGTCTCAGCACTCATATGGCGGCTCCCAGCAGTCTAAACTCCAGTCTCAGGGGATCTATGCTCACTTCTTACTTCCCTGGGCACCACACACACACACAAGGCCACAGACATATACATGAAATAAAATAACAATATGATTTTTAATCTCGTAACATCGGCATGATAATCTTTCCACATTCATCGCCCACCCCAGGACCCTTACTGAGGTACTTAAAGCATAAAAAGAGCCAGAGAGAGCCCAGGAAAGTTAGAATTCTAGGACTTTCTTCCAGGTTTCCACCTCTTCTGGGCAGTCCCAGGCAGCCTCATCTAGTAGGCTGCAAAAGGAGACTATAATAATAGCACCATCTCAATGGCTTGCACGAAAGGAGACTAATAGCATCATCTCAGAGGCTTACATGCTGAGAACTGGACAGGAAATGAAAAGATCACTGGCTCAAAATTACAGGCAGGCGTTAGAACCGTCCCATCGCAGCAGGTGGCTGGCTGTAACTACTGCTGCAGCAGGGACACAGACCCAGATTTCTTCACCATCCTTCTCACCAACCACACCTTTTTCCCATTGCCAGTCTCTGCAGGCATCAGCTACTCATTTGGAACAGGTATTGATTACTTTTTTCCTTCCTGTCACAAAATGTACTTTTATATCCATATATGTTTTTATCCGTGTATGTTCATGAGTGGGTAGTGTAACTACAGATTGTGTGTGAGAAGATTAACAAAAGGTGATGTTAACACCTTTTTAAAGGTTAAAACAAATTTGCTGAGTTGACAATGTTTGCCTTCCTGGATGGTGGGAAAGGGTCCTTACGTGACTCTTATGCACTTAGGGACAGAATGCCGGGGGGGGGGGGGGGAGCAGCTGAGCAGCAGGTGAGACCAGAACCGTCCATGGGGACCGACCCTCAGCACTCAAAGTCCAGAAAGGTAGAAATAAAATAAGATATCTTAGGAACAGCAGCTGCATTTGATATCATCACTCATTTTCAGGCGTATTTGACTCCTTTTGAAATTTTCCTTCAGTTCTTGCTTCTATCACTTTATCTAAGAGACAGTTTTCCAAAACATGACTATACATGTGTACGACCCAGCCATGACAAGCTCAATAGAGGCCTGAGTCTCAGTAAGTCTATCTGAGGCAATACCTGGTTCCAATAAAGACCACAAACTGAGACTACCCAACCACCACCCAAGAACAGACCATCGAAAGGAAATTCCTAACGTTCCAACCATTGTAGACAGGATCACCTGCCACCACACACCCTGCTAATGTAACGTCTCTGGGTTTTGCCTTTAAATAATGCCCTCTAGAAGGGCAGGCGACCTCCTCATGCCACTACTGTGCCAGTTGCTTTTGACGAGGTCCCTGCCAGCTTGTATTGTGCACACAATAAACCTTGCTTTTACATTTCGGTGAGTCTGTCTCCCTGGTGGTCTTTTGGTGTCCTCACGAACTGAACATAACACATGAGGATTGCATGTACATTGTCTAATAGGTGCTCTTGACTTTTTTGCTGGACATTCCTTGTATTGTCTTCATTTTTTTTTTTTCTGTGTAACGTCCCTGGCTGTCCTGTCTTGCAGACCAGGCTGGCCTTGAACTCATAGAGATCTGCCTGTCTCTGCCTCCTAAGTGCTGGGATTAACAACCATATTGTCTTAATGCTTACATTGAAGAACCCTACCTAGTATGACCATGGCAGTGTGATAATCTTCTTTCCTGACAGAGCCAGAGTCTATCAGATCATCCTTTACACTTCTTGTTGAAAAACTAGGTACCAAGCTCATTTGAAATAGGAAAGTCAAACCACAGTGGCATTACCTGTCCCAGGAGTAAATCCAAAAGGCTGAGATGAGTGTTTCAGAATGATCGGGCCATGTGGAGACAGGCATGGGCTTACAATCTGCTATGTTTGTTTATTTGTTTGTATTATTTTTTGTTTAGTTTTTTTTAGTTATTCTAAGTTTTGTCTCAGAAGCAGACTCTCTCTGCAGTGCTGCTTAGAACTCAAGATCTTCTTGCCTCTGCATACTGAATGATGGCATTAAAAGTGTGTGTAACCCTGCCTAGACTACTAATGCCCACCAGAACAGAGACTTTTGAATTGAAAAAGTAACCTTGGATTTGAAATTCACTGAAAATAAAAACAACCCATTTAGCATTTCCAATCTCATTCTGCTCAACTACAAACTGGCCATGATAACAGTTCCCATGCAGATAATTAAATGAGTTGTCAAGAAATCTATCAAGCTTAGAGAAGGAGAATAAATAATACTGTTAATAATTTATTTGACCCATATAGTCATTCTGTCATAAAGAAAAAAAACAAGATTTGTTTTTCTTTTTTCCATATTAGGCACTATACTTACTTCCTTACAGCCCAGTGGAGCTAATTAGTCTTACATCACCCTTTCTCTGTGCCTTGGATGACTCTATTTTTTTACCTTACCTTGTAAAATTTTGTTTGCATGCTTGTTTTCCTGTTCTAGACTACGAGATTTTGGAGAACAGGGCAGATATTGTTAGCATGGCATTCCCAATGACTAATGCCATGCTGGGACATATTTTGATTGTTAATTTAGTGTGCTGACTTGCCTTGGCAATGGGGTATGCAGCAATTAGCCCAAGTCATTATTCAGGGTGTGTCTGTGCAGATGTTTGGAAATGAGATTGAAATCAGTATTAAGTCTCCAGCTCGGTCATCACAAACCTTGAGATTTCCTAGCCTCCATGATAGTATGAACCAATTCATTTTCTAAGATTTTATTTTTAAGTTTTCTTTATATGTCTATGTGTGAATTTGCTACATGAGTGCTGGGCCTCAGAGGCCTTGAAGAGGGTTTGGCAGGCACCTATGGAACTGGAGTTGTTCGGGTTTCTGTAGAAGGAATAGGACCTCGGCAGGTTGGAGGTGGGGCAAGGAATGCTGCAGAAACACCATGCAACAGATCACACACAAGAGATTTATTGGGGGAGAGAAGCCACACAAGGTAGCCTAGGAGTAGGGACAAAAGAAAGACACAGACAGACAGACAGACAGACAGACAGACAGACAGAAAGCATTCTATGATGGTGGGGCTTTTTAAAGGGTATTTGTGTCACATTTGGCATCAGGTGATGATGAGGCTGCTGGCACTGAGTCGCTGAAGGTGGGTTGTGGGCAGGGGCTGCGGGAGACCTAATTCCTAACAGGAGTTATAGGCAGATGTGAGCTGTCCAGTATGGCTGCTGGGAAAGGAACTTGGGGGTCTCTGTAATAGTATCTGCTCTTGACTTCTGAGCCATCTTTCCACCTCCTAAACCAATAGTTTACAGCAAAGTTCTATATATAAAACATTGACTGGTATCTTATAAGACTGGGTGAACTTAGCTGATTTTTCCAAATAGAAAACCACCATAAGAACTCTTTAAAAAAAAAGATTTATTTGTTTATTATGCATACAATGTGCTGCTGATATGTATGCCTACATGTCAGAAGAGGGCACCAGGTCTCATTATAGATGGTTGTGAACCACCATGTGGTTGCTGGGAATTGAACTCAGGCTCTCTGGAAGAGCAGCCAATGCTCTTAACCTCTGAGCCAACAATTTGCCTTGGTCATTTTTTTCCTCTGAAACACAAAAGATTTTTAACAAATTCAAATTTCCCCAGATGAAAGCCATCTCAGAAATAAAAAAAATAAAGAAAAAATTAAAAAAAAAACAAAAAAAGAAAGCCATCTCAAATCCTGTTATTGAATATACTTAAGTGATCAAAATCTTCACGTTATTGCATATTATCTAGGTGAAAATACTCTCTTATTTGTCTTTTTGAACACTCTGCTATGCCTGGCTGGGTTTGAACTCTCCATCCTCTGACCTTGGTCTTCCCAGAGCAAGCAATCCAGTCATGCCCACCATGCCCAGCTTTTAAACATTTGCCTAGGAAGAACTGATTTAAGGTTTTAAAATAAACTTCTGTCTTTGATTCTGAAATCAACTTCTAATAAAGAAATACAGATCTGGATTTAACTGGGGTTTGGGGAGAGACAAAAATGTCAAAATTCCTTTCTGGATATGAAACAGTTGTTTTAAATGTTCTATGATTTCAGAGTATGTAACTGAGACACAAATTTTCTTAAAATATACAAGGTTTGAAGAATTAAGGGAAACCTGGCTTGGGTTTGATTGACTGACAGCATTTGCAACCCAGTGCCCATCTTCTTTCCCATGTGCCTTCCTCAAAGCTTCTTTCTGGCAAAACCTTCCCCTCATGACCTCAGCATCCAGGAGAGCTGTGTCAGGAATGAGAAAGGAGTTGAAAAGCCAGTCCTGAGATGCATTGTTTGTGACACTAGCAAGCCATGTAGATCCCAGTGTGCCACTCTAGTCTTTTTTTTTTTTTTACAATCTCATTCTCCAAAACAATATAAAGCTATTTTCAAATGATCTTCAAATCACATTTTGAAATATTAAACCACTGATATTTGGGTCTTCCTTGCTAAGCATGATTTTAGTTCTAGATTGAAAAAGAATGAGGCCGAGCAAGATGGCTCTGCAGGGAAAGGCGTTGGCCTCCAAGCCTGATGACCTGAGTTCAACCCCCAAAACTCACACACTAGAAGGAGAGAACAAACTCCAAAAGTTGTTCTCTAACTCCACATGTAAAGAATTGTGTGATTGTTTATTTTTGATATTGTTAAATAGAACTTCTATGGTATCTCTATAAATGTATATACTTTCTAGGACAGAATAAATATACAAATATAGTTATTAATGTCCCAGGAAAGTCAAGGAATATATATTAAAACAGACTTCCCAGAGATGGTTCTGTTTTCATGAGAGCCGTGAGCTTGCATATCGATTCACCTGTCTTAAGTTCCAAAGCAAGATCCACACAGCAAGTATTGAATAAATACTTTTATTCATGCTTTTATATATTTATGTTGGACGTTGTTCTTAATAAATCAGTTATTGTTGGATTTGAGGCAGGTGTTTTAGTACTGGATTGCCTGCCATGCTTATTTTTTTATTGTTTTTATTTTTATTGTTTAGGCATATGTCCGTGTGAATGTATGTGCATAAAATACATTCAGGTCCCTTTAAAGACCAGAAGTGGGCATGGGATTCCTTGGAGCTGGAGTTACAGACATTTATGAGCCACTGGACATGGGTTCTAGAATCCCAACATAAGCCCTCACACTAGAACAGCAAGTACTGTTCAACATTAATCCACCTCCAGCCTGAGCTGAGGATCTTGTAAGACCTCTGTAATTAGTAAAAAACGAAGTGCTCACTAGTCAGCAGTAAGCTGGTGACAGGGCACAAGGAGGCAACTACAGTGGATCCCAGGGTGCACATGGCCAGGCAAGCTCACCACCACACAAACTGCAGAGGGTCCCAGGGTGCACATGGCCAGGCAACCTCACCACCACACAGACTGCAGAGGGTCCCAGGGTGCACATGGCCAGGCAACCTCACCACCACACAGACTGCAGAGGGTCCCAGGGTGCACAAGGCCAGGCATGCTCACCACCAAACAGACTGCTATGGTCTGCTCTCTGCACAGACATCTGTCGGTAGCTAAGTCAATAACTGAAGCTCCCAAAGCTGCTTCCCCAATTAAAATAATGGTTGTTAATAGGCTTGTCCTGGTTGTTTTCTAAAGACTGGGGAAAAAAAGAATCAGTGGAAGGGGACTGCAATGTTACCATTGCATTGTGGTTTGTAGCAAATAGTTGTTGAGCACTTAACATGTGAAGGGCAATACACTTGGCTAGTGAACACAAAATAATATAAGGACCTGTACATACCTGTCCAAAACTTGAAGTTTAGCACACAATAATGAGTAGTCACCTTCTCCACTACTATGTGTGTTTCTTTACACATTTACTGAGGTGCACATACACAGAGAGAGAGACACACACACACATGTTGGAGGAGAGAGCTGCTCATTTGTCCTGGCCGCCCAGAACCAAAATAATCACACAAAAACTGTATTATTTAAATCACTGCTTGGCCCATTAGCTCTAGCTTCTTATTGGCTAACTCTTACATATTAATTTAACTCATTTCTATTAATCTGTGTATCGCCATGTGGCTGTGGCTTACCCGCTAAAGTTCCAGCATCTGTCTCCGGTGGGGCTACATGGCTTCTCTCTGACCACGCCCTTCTTTCTCTCAGCATTCAGTTTAGTTTTCCCTGCCTAGCTCTGTTCTGACCTGTTCTGCTATAGGCTCAAGGCAGCATAGAGAGGGAAATCCCACATCACACATGCAAAGTGCACATACCATGACCTCTAGCAATAACTCAGAAAATGAAAGACGCATAGAAGAAATACACTTCTATGTATTATAAAATAGCAATGACTATCTCAGCATATTTGAGCATGACCTATCTCCTTTCTGTCAGGGTAGATATGGAAGATAAACAAAGGACATGAGGAGGAAGAGAATAGGAAGAAACACCTTGAGCACAGTATGTTTGTTAATGCTGTGATTTCAGTGATTAGAGTCCCAGATGAGGTAGCAATGATGAGGATGAACAGAAAAAAGGGCAGAAATGTTGAAGCCTACAGTTGCTGTGTTCTTGTTATCCCTCTCTCCATGCTCTCCATGACAACCCATCCACAGAAATGCTTCTCTAGTGTAAAGGGTTACACTTTTCCCCCAATACATCACAGACCAATATTTTAATAAAACAAAGAAAAAAAGAGAAAAATGAAATAAACATTCTCAAAATAAAATCTCTCAAACATGCAGTTCTATTTTAATCAACAGATTAAAATCTAATGTGGATTTTAAAAAAGCATGTGCAAAAGATTGTAAGGCTAGTACAATAGATCAGTTAGCAAAGTGTTGGTCAGTTAGCAAAGTGTTCGTCACACAAGTATGGAAACTTGAGCCCCACACCCTGGCCTCATAAAAAAAAAAAAAAGAACAAAACCTGAGCATGGTAGGGCATGTCAGTACTGGTAAGACAAACACAGGAGAATGCCAGCCATCATTGCTTATTCAATGAGTTTCATACCAGGGAGAGATCCTGTCTCAAAAATGAAGTGGACAGCTCCTGAGGAATGACAGACAAAGATTGTCCTCTGGTATCCACAGACATACATTTGAATGCACACACTGCATTCATAGATGCTGTTCATTACAGCGTGCACATGTCATAAGACAATGTGAAGAATTACTGGTGTATGTACAACTTTTGATGATTCACCAATCTGACTAAGCAAAAACTTCTCATGAAATAGCCACTCCCAGAAATAAAAATATATTCTCATACTTTAAATAAACCATATGTATGATACATGGGGCTATTTAAGAAAAAGTATGGGTGTTTTGTCTGCAAAAATGTCTGTGTACCACATGCATGTAGTGCCCATGGGTAGCAGAAGAGGGCATTGGCTCCCATGGAACTGTAGCTACAGTTATAAGCTGCCATGTGAGTGTTGTGAAAAGATTTTTGGTCCTCTAGAAGTTTAGTTCTCTCTAGACCTCAATACTTAGCTTTTTCATGACAAATGATCTTGATTTTTGCTTGTTAACTTATCCATTAAAGATTGTATTGATGGCAGCTCTACTAGTAGAGGATAATGTATTGGTGTTATAAGGAAGGCCACTTGGTCGTTCTGGCAGCTTGGCCCCAAAATAATCACACAGAAACTATATTATTTAAATCACTGCTAGGCTAACTCTTACATCTTAATTTAACCCATTTCCATTAATCTGTGTATCACCACATGGAAGTGGCTTACCAGGTAAAGTTCCATCTGGCTCTGGTGGGGCTACATGGCTTCTCTCTAACTCTTCCTCCTTTCTCCAAGCATTCAGTTTAGTTTTCCCCAGCTACCTAAGTTCTGCCCTATCAATAGGTCAAGGCAGTTTCTTTATTAACCAATGGCATTCACAGCATACTGAGGGGAATCACACATCAGTATGGAAGGGGAGGGGTGAGGTGTTGAGACAGGGTTTCTCTATATAACAGTTCTGGCTGTCCTGGAACTTGCTTTGTAGACCAGGTAAAGTCCTCGAACTCAAAAAGCCTCTACCTCCCAGTTCTGGGGTTAAAGGCACGTGCCATGACCACCACATGGTGAGGAAAATGTATTTGTAGCTATTGCTTTGTTTAATTTTATTTATAATAGACAACATTTAAGATATTCAAAAAGAACACACTGGGCACATATATAAATTTTCAGTTTTGTTGATCCAGGAATGAAACAAAGAATACTGTATTCTTAAAATGCATTATTCCCAAAGCAATTCTGATACTTTTTCCTGTAAAGTTATAGTTTATATAGTGCTTTTAAAGTTCATCGTGTTTGTATATGTTTTGGGGATTAAACCTGAGGCCCTGAACATACTATTATGTCAGTGATCTACCACCGAGCTGTATCCCCTACCCCGTATCATTTTTTCATAGAAAATGATGCATGGATGTATTCTACTGTGCACAGGTTTCCATACGAACCACATGACCAGTGACCTGAGGATAACCGTCTGTACTGTGGTTAACAGTCTCTACCACGCACTAGAATGCTGCAGCACATCCTAATTGCCCTAAACATTTGTACACACCAGGTTCTGGCATGTGTTTTTCTCTCTCAGTCCATCTGCAGAGCACACTATTCCAGATCACAATTCGAATAGCCCACCCAACCCGCCTCATCCGACCTCCTGTTAGCTCTGCTATGACTTCCTGTGGCTTTTTGTTTGTTTGTTTGTTTGTTTTAACAATCTTTATCATATTTGTCAAATAACAACTAACATAGTCAAATAAGTCTTTGTTCCTAAAATGTGTTTCCATTGGGGCAAACAGAATGTTTCCTCTCTGACTACCTGAGCAGTGTTGTATGGGCATGGTGGCATTTCATCTGAGACCCGAGTCCTGATTACTTGGTAGTGATAAAATCATGTAATTAACTGCCAGCAGTCATCCCCCTACCCCCACTGTGTTCAGTTCAGCTGCAACAAGTGTCTATTGTTAGTCAATGAGCAAAATCACTGAATCTGATAAAATAACACAAGGCAGATAAAGAGTGAAGACAGCCAAGATTGAGAAAGCCTGGAGGGAGAGAAATCCATAAAGAGATCAAAGGCAAGCTGAGTATGCAGGATCTACGAGCATTAGGTAAAGGGGAAGGAGGAGGAAGGAACCAGATTCAAAACCAAGATTTAAAAGTTTCAAGCAAAGGGAGAGAAGCAGTTTCAAATGCTTCAGAAAACTCATCAAACCAGGACTTTCTACTTGAAATGTTGATTTTAGCTCTTAGTCCTTGACAGATAGACTCCACAGGAGCTGGCTACAATAGGAGGCTAGTGCAAGGGGTAGCAGGGTCGGGTTTCAGTTGGCTGTAGGCAGAGTGCCTTTAGGAGTTAATGGATGACTGTGACTTAAATTTGGCTGTGTAACAGAAGAGGAAAAAGGAAGACGAAAGAGCTCGCAGAAGCAGCTGCTGTTTGTGCTTCTGTTTTCCCACTGGACGGTCTTGTTTACATGCTGAAAGGGTGTTGGAGAAAGATGGTAATACATAGAGCAAGACCTGGAAGTGGAAAGCAAATGCCAACTAAGAATAAGAATGAAGATACGGCTGTGATGAGGTAGGAGTGGTGTCCTGAGTTTGCCAGGAGGAGGTCAGGAGAGATATGTGGAGGTGGCAGGACAGGGGAAAGCATTCCACTGTAAATGGTGGAGGCAGAAAGGAAGACTCAGAATTAAACTGTCTGAGGGATTGGAGGTAAGAAAGCATTTCTTTGGAAAGTTAGAATACTTGCTACCTCCTTTTGATGCGTTGCAGTTCCTGGCTTTTAAAAGGATGAGAAATGAGCACAGTGGATTACTCACTTTTGATTAGGATCTCAATGAGACAATTCACAAGCCATATATTTACTTTCTCATATGCCTTCCTTTGGGTTTCCTGGGCTTTCTGTTCCCACCAAAGGCAGTTATTAGTACGTTGTTTGCTATATACCTTTGAAAAGACAGAAAGTGAGATACTTGAATGGTCATAGCAGAGACAATGCTAACTTTAAACATTACCAGAAAATAGTTTTATTTCTTTTCTCCTTTCCATCTTTAAATAACTGGGTTTTTTTGTGTGTGTGTTTTTGTTTGTTTGTTTTGTTTTTAGGTTTAAAGGTTTATTTCTGTAAGATAAATGTACAGGAAAACTTTGTACTTAATTAAAAAGTAATTTCTATGGACTACTTTTAGTCCATAATTGTAACTTCTTTTTATCTTAGATCTAAAGAGAACACAAAACCACACAAAACCTTTTTACTTAATAGTTATCACAAAACGATGCAGTGAGTTTTTATAAAGCTGATCTGTGTGTGAAGCTTTCTGGAATCTATCCTAAGATTTTAACCAATGCCTAATGCCTAACAGAAGATTTTATATCTAGACCACTTATAAAATATGCAAAAGACCAAAAGGAGAAGACTTAAAATTTTTGAATATGTTCTTCATCGATGCTGTATTCAAAGCTTTTGCACTGGTGTGTCTCCAAGGAGAGGCACTATGTCCTTAGGTGGCGCTCAGCATCCTGTTTACAGCCCTCATCCTTGTAAACCTGGAAGCCAGTACTTCCCACATCACAGCAGCAGGCTCCCGTGAGTGGATAACATCCTGTGTAAAAAGCATCTGAGTTTCTAACATCATAACACCGTGTTCTGTGAACTCGTGGGAGAATTTTCTCACCGGAGCTTAAACAATTGGCCATCACACCTTTTTGAAGTTCAGAAGAGTCCCTTTGGATTTCAAAGATTTCTCACTACAGGAACAAACCAGGCTAGAATTTTCACACAACCATTTGACTGCACATTGTTAGATGTGGACAAAAACGTTTGTTGTAAATCAGCATTTTTGTGTTTGTAATAACCTTAGCTGGAGGTCAGAGGTGAGAGGTCAGAGGATCTAATTTGATTGTTCTTCATTTCTTCACATCAAGCAAGGAAACCCTATGTTCATCTGAGGTGAAAACAAGAAAGTATGTAAACATAAATGTCCTTGAAAATATTTGGCTAACACAAATTTTGGAATTTACCTCCTCAAATAATTTTGCTCTATGCTGAACATCCTCGGATTCTTTTCCCTGACCCCACTATTAGGACAAGTTGTACCAATGCCATTATTTATCATATAGAGCAAATCTTTAATTCTTTCAATATGTTTTAGATTATTTACAGAGAAGTTCATGCTCCTTAAACCAAGAAATGTAATGAGATCATGGCTCTGATAGCAAATGCTTCTTTACTTACACATTTCTTCCTCAGTCTATGCAAACTCCAGTGGCAACTTGTTCCCTCTGAATGCTGGGTCCTGGGGACAAGAAACCTCAGACCTGCAAGGAGAGGAAGTCGGTCATAGTGACTCTAAAATTAAAGTACCTATTCCTGCCTTACAGTTTATCAGATGCTTGGGCCGGATGCCGATTGTTTTAAAACTCTGTCTAAACATAGTGCATTCCCTAAAGGAATGCTAACAACCAAACACCAGCTTCTAGTGACAGCATCCTAAATTTTATTAACATAGAAAGACAAATGAGTAAACAGACCCAGCGCTCGCCAGTGTATGTATTTCCTAGGAGAGCTAAGGCTCTGGAAGAATATGATTTATGTTCTTCACTGTAGGTTATTTATGACTAGCCATAACAGAGATTTAACTTAATGCTAAATTCTTGAACGTGAGGAATAATGCCCTTCCAACTGCGGATATGAAAGTAATTGTTCCCCTACCCCGTAATAAAGCGAATAAAAGCTCACAAACTAGAGCATATACATTTTAGAATTAGTCCGCCATTCCTTCAAAGTCTGCCCCACCGCCTCTTACACATATTTGTGGTTTGGTTTCTCAGTGAAGACCAGTTTTCAGAGATGGAAACTTGTCTCAGCCACAATGTTTAATTTTTTCAAGGTTGTTTTTATGCTGTTAGTTGAGAAGGAATCCACTTTTCTAGACTGGAGATTTTGCCTTTGGGGTTGCGACAACCTCGCTCAGTTCCTCACTCTCAGGCTCTTCCTGAATGAAGAGTAATGATTTGACTGACATTTATTCTCAGCACATGACCAAAGCTTCTTTTGAAAAGAATCTCAAAATAACACAGGAAATACTGAAGAGCTAATAGCTCAGATTCCAATGGCTAAGTTAGACTTAGAGAGAAAAGGAAAAATAAGTGGATCAGTGTGTATGGGAAATCACTTAAGATATTTTTAATGAGGTATAAAGTAGTCTGTCTATCAGGTAAATGCAGCATTCTGAAACATGTTTTGGTAAACGAGAGGAGCTGAAACATGTAGCTCAGGAAGGCACGGACGGAGTAGCGCCATGGCTATGTCTTGAGGAAATGGGCTTTCACAGCATTGATTGTGCAATGGCAGCTGAGTCACAGAGGAAATTACGAGCTTAAATCCTGTTAAGACGCCACTGGTTCCAATAAATACTCTGCTCTTCTTTCATCTCTTCCAGCACATCTGCGTGGTCTTCATAGTTGCAGGGTCATCCAGCTGCCCATGAGTAACCACTGCTAATCTTTCCTGTTGTTAAGGTTCATCTTTGACTTAATTAATAATCCATGTAGAATCCTTGCCTTTTGTTCACTCTGGCTTAGTCCAAGACCTGATAAGACACTGTTCACACAACTTACAACTTCAGGATGTTGCCTTCTCTTCGGTAAGCCTGGCTGCCATTATTCCTAGCTGCAGGTAGCTGGAAGCATCTCAGTAGGCAGAAGACTACAAGAGTGCTAAATGGTTTTTGGGTGCGACTTTTGATGTACTGCGAACAGTTGGTAAGTCGCATAGAAATGACATCAGTCGTAGAAACCAAATGTTTTTAAACAGAGACAGATCAGTGGACCCAGAGCTCCCTGGGTGTTAGGGCTTGCAAGGGTTAAACATTGATGATCACTGTGAAGTCTTGTAAAGAATGTCAGTTAAGACTTTGTTAAGTCTCTGTCTATAAACACCTTGTGCTGGTTCTCCAGGAACAGGTAAAACTGTTGGGAGTAGGCTGTCTGAAAGAGCTTCCCTAATGCCTAACATCATCCTTGAGTGGAGAGCTGTCCAGAATGAATGCACCCACAGCTGAGTGACAGTAAGACTCTGGCTGCTGAGGGCAGGACTCCTGTGGAGGAGTCCACAGCCTGGGTCAGCAATGCAAACTTCCCCTGGAAGCAAGACAAGTCCCAGTGAACTTTAGATGACCTGGCCTGTAGCGTCCCTAGAGAGCCCCATGTCTGGCTGATAGGACCTTTCAGAGGCTGTCATCAATCAGGCCCAAGGAAGGAAGAACACAACCCCTACTCAGCAAAAAGCTATGACTGACAGATAGGAGGGTAAACCTATACTCGGCTGCCATTGATCTGGATGAAAAAGAAAATTATGCTGATTGGCATAAATTAGATCCACCCAGTTTGTAAACTACACCCGTGGCTTACAGTCCTTTCTGGCTGCACAACCACTCTATCTTATTTCAGCTTTAGTTGGTCAAGACAAGCCTTTGCTCTTACAGCATTCGGCCCACTAAAAGCCCCTTCCCAGTCTTTTCTTGCCTACATTGGGTTTTATCACAATTAGAGCCAGCAGAGCTCAGAATACCTATGCTGTGGCCATGACAGAGTGGTGAAAATGACAAGGACTGCTGTGGCATTGATGGAAGCAACAGCAGCATGCAAGTAAATAATGACATCCAAAGGGGAACCAAGTGCAAAGGCCACAGGAAGCTAATACTAAAAAAGCCAAGAAGCTGTGAGGAACCAAAGATGAGGAGCTGAAGGTCCAGATCCCTGAACAATGTTCCAGAGAGCTGTCAGAGCTTAAGTACACAGGATCTTGCTACTCACAGTGCAGGATGTGACACTACCCAGTGTTAGAGGCTGAGTCTTGGAGCACGAACTCACTGGCCTTGATTGGTGCTCCTGCCAAGAGCTGAGGACTGCTCTAATTGCTGAGTGCTCAGCCACAGAAAAAAATCAAAACCCAGAGCAACAAGCCTCCTGTCTGAGCAGCTAGACGTATGCCTCTGGCTTCAACACAAGGCTTTGGTTGGCAGGACTTGGAGCTTCGAGCCTCAGACACCATCCACCCAACTCATGGGCTTTTGAATCTTCAGGACTGGACTGTGGACAACATTAGAGTTATACGTTGCCTTCTATCCAAGCAGAGCAGAAGGACCCAGCCATTTGCTTGATACTAAAGCCAATGTTCTAAAATGAGAATGGAAGTCACTAAAAAAAAACAAGAATAAAATAACCTAGAAGTGATAAATATAGTATTAAGACTCTTTGAAAATGTCTGTGACCTAAATTGTAATATCGTGTCCAAAAACTGCTGGGTTTTGTTTTGGTTTGATTTAGTTTCTGTTTGACTGTTGGTTTGAGTCATGTTTCCTGTATCCTTGCTGATCTAAAACTCCCTTTACAGAGCAGGATGACCTTGAACTGTTGAACCTCCTGCCTGTAAGGGTTGGGGCCACATTTGGACCACTTCACCTACTTTTTGCAGTACTGGCAACACCCTGATAGCCAGGCTTTATCCCTACCCGAAAAGGTTGTGTGTGTGTGTGTGTGTGTGTGTGTGTGTGTTTTCAGCAGGTACAAATGCATGTGTGTATGATGTTGGGTTGGGGGACATGATTATGTGCATGTGTATGAGGCTAGAGGATAACCTCGGATGCCATTCTCAAGAACACTGTCCTCCTGCCTTTGAGACAGGGTTTTACACAGACCTAGCCCTTACCAATTAGTCTAGACTAGATAGCCTGTGAGCCTCCAGAATGCTCCGGTCTCTGCCTCCCCAGTACTGTTATTACCATTATGGACCACTATGCCCCAGACTACTACATTGGTTCTAGGGATTGAATTCACATCTTCAAGCAACTGAGGCGAGTACTTTACCAACTGAACTACCTCCAGTCCCATTTTTCTTAATCAACTACATTTGAGATGGCTCTCTAATGCTGAATAGAACAACTCCTAAATATTTTTGAAGTCCTTATTGTCTTGGATTCATCAGTGGCAAAGTTGTACTTAGAAGATTGCTGGAGTGAGCGATGGATTCTTATCTAGGCTACCACGTCAGCTCATCGAGCACTTATTTAAGCACATGCTGTGCATGCTGCCCTAGTGCCTTGGAAATTGGTACAGCGCAAGCACTATGGCTTACTTCATATATGCCATCCCTAAGCTCATGTGTTGAAGCTTGGTCTGCAGGGAAGTAACGTTCAGAATTGGGGATTTGGGAGGCAGTTGAATCATGAATGAGTTAATGGATGGATTCCTAGTTCAATAGGCTATTGATCAATGGTGAAAACTTACAGAAGTTGGGCCTTAATTGTAGGAAGGAGATCATTGGGAATATGCCTTTTAAAGATATATTTTGTCCTTGGTCCTTCCTAGTTCTCATTCTTTTTCTCTACTTCCGTCTTCCTCTTCTTCTGTCCCTTACCCATCAGAAGGTGGTGGCCCCAAGGGAATCCTAATGCCATGCATTATTACAAAACTTCATCCTTCAAAATATGTTTCCTGGCAATCTGTCATAGCAACAGAAGCTGACTAACACAAAAAGTAAGAGATGCTGCCCTGTCCTTGAGGGATTTCTGAAATCTGTGGCACAAAATAGGTTTTCATTTCTTCTTCCTGCCCACAAAAATCAGGAAATGTGGAATTCTCATTTTATCACATCATCAAGATCTTTCCAGTGCTCTGCAAATGTCTATCTATTGTGTATTTCAAGGCCTTAGGTCATAGATCATTAATGCTAATAGGCTTATTTACTATTCTCCCTTCTTCTAGTATCTTCCATCTCTATCTATCTAAATTCTTCATCTAAGCTCTTTTTCTTTTTAGTTACATTTACTTATTTCTGTATGTGTATGTGCTACCAGTGTTTCATAGGAGTGTGGAGGTCAGAGGATGACTTTGAGTCTTTTCTCTCCTCTTTCATCAATGAAAGTTCCAAGGATGGAACTCAGATAATCAATCAGGCTTGGTGGCAAAGTCCTTTATCCCCTGAGCCAATTGCCAACCATAGTTTTTTCTTCTTAGCAAATTTCCAATTCTCCATAGTCTGAAGTTTTTCTTTCCTATATACTTTATGGTATTAGAAACCATTCTTTAGAAACTGTGCTCATTGCATGCAAAAGAATGTCCAAATCCACATATTTAAAGTTTTCTTTCATTCAAGTTGTTTCCCAAGTTCATGATTTTCCATACAGTTATCACAGTTATAAAATTATATTTTATATTTTTTTCTTTTGAGGTAGGGCCTCAGATTTGTAATCTAGATTTGCCGAGGGCCATGAGTACATATACCACCGAACATTCCTTGCTTAATCATTCTTGCTCATGTCTTAACACTTGAATACACAGTACAGTGGATGAATACTTTTCAACTCTTTATTAAATGAAAAAAAATCAAATTTACAGCAAAGTTTAAATCCCTGTCCAATGCCATCCTCGAGCCTTTACTACTGAACTCAAAGACTCTGAACACATCGCCATTGCTTGCTGTGTCTATCAAATGCAGCCATGTGAAATAAGTAAATTTTTTCTGAAATAAGTACAAACTTCCTCCTGATTCTGTGTACTTACATAATGAATATAAGTAGTTGGTTGAAGACAAAAACCCATATGTGACTTTTTTTTTTCTTTTTCTGTTTTTGGTTTTCTGTGTTGCTATGGGGTTTGTTTCTTTGTTGTTCGTTTTTGAGACAGAGTTTCTTTATCTCTGGCTGTTCAGGAACTTGCTATGGAGACCAGGCTGGCCTCCAACTCACAGAGATAGATGGGCCCGCTTCTGCCTTCCAAGTGCTGGGATTGAAGGTTTGAACCACCACACAAGGTTGCTTCCATAAGTGATTTTAAAAGGCTGCTTTGAATATTTTCCTTCTTTTTCTTCCACAGGCTGTGCACCCCAAGAAAGAAAATTTCACAAATCATTTAATAGACTTTTCCGCCTTTTGTGAGTGGTTCAAGGTGTCTGTTGATCTGAATGAAAGAAAAGATACAATATATTAATTATAATATATAATTCTAAGAGTTGATAATATATATATAACCAAGGCACAATCTGAAAAGAAATAATTCAGATGGGGAGAAAAGCCAGCTAAGGTTTTGGGAAAGTTTGGACCCATGTCTTGAAGGAAATGATGTCACTCAGTATGGCACAGAGGAAATCTTTGTTTCCACAGATGCAGCAATCTTTTCTGACCTTAGGCATCTTAACACAGAGATGCAAGACCCTGAAGAGTAAGCAGTAAGAAGGCTGGTTTCTGTGCTCCCTCAAGGCCAAGCTATGAGACACAGACATAATTAACATAGTCATGGACAAGGCATGACTACATTTTCAAAATACAGTGAATGAAGACTGAAGAGTAGAATCTGAAGATAAAATACACTCTAAATGTTATTTTCTTTCCTTATTTGATTTTCTTTCATGCTATACAGGTAACCTAGATGTTTTTACTAATACTGTAGACTCAGACTTAAGTGAAAGCAGAATACTAATGATTGAACTAAGGTGAACAATTGTTTATTTACACATGTTGTGGAACATTTTAAGATATGTTACATTTGTTTATGTTGTGGAACATTTATTTTAATGATTCAAAGATGTGTTGCATTCTTTTATGTTGCATTTGTTTAACTCTGTGAAGCTGTGTTACAAACACCTTATTGACTTAATAATGAGCTAAACAGCCAATAGCAAGGCCAGAGAAAGGATAGGTGGAGCTGGCAGGCAAAGAGGATAAACAGGCGAAACATGGGAAAGGAAGGAGAAGAAGCAAGAAAATGAGGAGGACATCAGGGGCCAGCCAACCAGTTCCACAGCAAGTCACGGAATAAGAAGTAAAGAAAGATATACAGAATAGAAAAAGATAAGAGTCCAGAGGCAAAAGATAGACGGTATAATTTATATAAGTCAAGAAAAGCTGGCTAGAAACAAGCCAAGCTAATGTCAGACATTCATTATTAATAACAAGACTCCATATGTTTTTATTTTGGAGCTGGGTGGCAGGTCCCCAAAAGAGCAAAGAGTAAAAACAGCCAACAACATATCCACTCACTCAGTTTTACTAATTTTCTCTTTTGCGGTGCTGCAGAGGGAACCCAGGGCTGTGAACAAGCCAGGGAGATCCTCTACCACTGCACTACAGCCCAGCTGGGAACCTTGTGTCACAGGTGCCTTGTTCGATGTCCTCTTCTTTGTTTGCAATGAAGATGCTGAATTGGACCAGCAGCCTATCAACTGTTACCTACAGGATCCTTTCTGTACTTTGTTTTGTTTTGTACTGAACTAAGATCTCACACACTGAGTACACATGACGAAACGGTAACACACACCTCTAATCCCAGCACCTGGGAGGCAGAGGAGGGTGGATCTCTGTGAGTTCAAGGCCAGCCTGGTCTACGGAGCAAGTTCCAAGACAGCCAGAACTACACAAAGAAACCCTGTCTCAAAAACGCAACAAACAAAATCTCAAGCTGTGGTCCAGACTGGTCTCCAACTCATGGTGGACCGTCTGGCTTGGCCTTCTGAGTGCTGGAATTACAGGTGTGTACCACCACATCTGGCTCTGTTCTTTGTCCATAGTTCTTCTTTTAAGATTCAAACTGTAAAGACTTAACTGAAAATTTCCACCCTTATCCTGGCCTTTAACATCCCATTTTCTATGCTGGGAGTAATGATATTGGTGTGTGGATTTCCTGTCTTCCTTTGCACTCTTAGAATAGTGCATAAAATAGAAGCACTGTTACCTAACTGGTTGCCTATTAGACTCGTAGGCAATTTTGGAGTAAATGACTGTAAGCAACATCTCAATAAATACCTTTGCATATGAATCATTTTATACCAGTATATTACAGGGATGTGGCCTAGAAGTTGGATTGCTGGGTGAAAGAGAATGGATGCATGTAGTTCTTAGAAGACTTTCTAAACAGAAGCTCAGTCATTTTGAATTCTCAGTTGCAGTGTATAAAAATGGAGAAGAACTAATGTTGTCCCATGCTATGCCCATAAAGTTCTTCATGAAAAACACTTCTATATTTGTAATTTGAAAAGTAAAACACTGAATATCAAAGCTATTTTAATTCACTTGTTACAAATATTTTGAGTCTCTGTATTTGCACATTCCTATTCAATTCTTATTTGTATCTGACTGAGACTAAATTTACAGAGTGCATCTTAGTGGGACATAGCATATTAGTTAGTTTTATCCTCTACGTATATACCATGTTTTTCTATTTGTTCATGTCTTTTTTCCTCTATTCTGGAGATTGAACCCGGGGCTTTGCATATGTGAGGCAAGCCTTCTACCCCTGAGCTACGTCTCCAGCCATCTCTGTTTTAAGACAGCACCTTGCTAAGTTGCCTAGACTGGCCTTGAATTCACTATGGAGTCCTGTAGTCCAGCCAAGCCTTGAACCTGTGATCTTTCTGCCTCAAGCCTTCAAGTAGTTGGGGGTACAGGTGTACACCACCATGCCTGGCTTTGTGAATGTCTTTCTTATGTCCCTCAACACTACATCAGAATTTTCTTCTCATTGACCTTATAATGCCATGTTGAGATGACTCCTAGGTGTTTAAAACTTTCTTGGTAGCATTGAAACAGTCTTTTATCATATATTCTTTCTTACTGGTTGTTGTCTAAATGACAGTGTATACACACACACACATACACACACACACACACACACACACACACACACACACCCCACACGCAGATCTATTGCATGGTTTTACCTTTGGCATAATTGTATAGCAGTAGGTCCCACCACTACTATCTTTCAAGTAGAACTGAGATGAATTCCTAATTCAATAGTGGATGTGTTTATGTATATGGGTGTATACATGTGTATGTGTTCATTTATATGAGTGCGTGTGTGGTGTGTGTGTGGGGGGGTGTGTTTTCATGGGCATGCTGTTGAGGATTCAACTGTAAAACTTGAACATGCTGGGTGAGCACCTTACTTTGAACCCCAGTCTACACTTATAACTTTTTTTGGATATCTCATTTTTTTTTTACAATTTGCTATGGGATATTTAGTGCTTCCAACTATAAAATTCTGAGTTTTTAAACATTTCTTACTATGAAACACCAGACATGCATTTTGATGTAAAGTATGAAATCTATGAGTTTGACTTCTCACAGTTGCTATCAGTTGATACCAGTATGATTAGTACCTAGAAAATAATGTTGTCCCTTGACACAAAATACTGACCTCACCTATTGTATACAGTGTATGATGTGTGTGTGTGTGTGTGTGTGTGTATTGGTTTTCTTGAATAATTTTGTCTAATCATATGTGTTTCAAGTGATTTTCATATTGTTTTAGACAATATAGCTTTTTAATATGTTCTAGTAGATTACAAAACTAGTTGCAATCCCCACGCACAATAATTCTGTATTCCCCTATTTTTTACTGTTTATATATGTGACATTATCTATAATATATATAAGTTATATATATACTTATATAAACATCTATAATGGCTTCCTTTCTTCGTCCTGATGAGTGTGTGTGTGTAAATTTCAGAAATACCTTGTTCAGCTTCAATTCCTATGTTTATTGTAATTTTTAAAATATTTTTATTTTTATAGTTTTAATTAAAATATAATTACATCACTTTGCCTTTTTACTATTCTCCTTCCCACCCCTTCCAAGTCACTTTCCTCCTCCTTTTATATTTCTCCCGTCACTCTTAAATTAACAGCTTCTTCTCAAATTATTATTGTTACATATATGTGTGTGTGTGCACAAATATATAAATGCAACCTGCTGTATCTGTTTTTGTCGTTTGTGCATATCCGATTTAAGAACTGATCACTTTGTATTGGACAATCAGTTAGGCTGATCCCAGGAAGAGGTTCCCTCTCCCTCTCTCAGCAGACATCAGTTATCTGTTTTCTCCAGGTCTCTATCCAGGGCTGTGAAGCCTCAGGGCTCCCCTTCCTTACTAGCATGTCTATTGACATTGGCATTGTTCAATCTTACGCCAGACTCCTGGTGTTCTGGCACGTACAATCTTTCCATCCCTGGTTTTTATTGTAATCTTAGTAAATTCATGGATTATACCTTAGTAAAAAGTGGTATGTTTGATGTTCTGTTTAATTGACTAAGTACATAATATGTTTTTATACTTGTGAATGGATTTTGAGAGTTCATCAATAGTGATACTAATTTTTCTTGATATAAATCTTGCACATATAAAACATTGCTATGTACTTACTCTTTTTTATATAATTAAAATAGAATGTTTTCTAAAATATGTTTTTTGACTGATTAACCTCTCAATGGCAACATTAATTTTTGTCCTAGAAAATTTACTGAATTTTCCTATTGTTCTTAAACACTTTTGGTTAAGTATTGCTAAATTCAACTCCTTCTTTCCAAATATAACTTTAGTTCCTCCCTTTTCTCTAGTAGCCAGGGGAGAGCATCAGCTTCAACGCCAAATAATAAATATTGTGGTGGCTATTCCTGTAGTAGAACCAGGGTGACATTGCTAAGCATAATCCTGACATTGGTGTTGAAGTAAATCTCTTTATTATGTCACAAAAGCATCAATTTTTATTTTTAATTTGTTTTCTCAAGAATGAAGTTTGAATGTTGGAACGTCTTTATATTATCTGAAAAGTTTTTTTTAACTCTTTTAGTATAACTTCTAGTATCTACTTTCACTGGATTATAATCTCCCCCGCTCAAATATCCTGTTAACCTGCAATGTTCTATTTATTTGCCTAAATTGAGACTTGAACAAAACAATGTCTTAGGATTGTTTCTGGGTTTTTCTTTTCTTTATTTCAGACTATTTCATATAGTCCTTATTTGGAGTATGTGTGCTTTGTTGCTTGAAGCAGCCTGCCCTTTTTTTTTGCCTATTTTTTTTCTCAAGAAAAAGGTGGTTTTTTTTTTTTACACTTTTGTGGGATTACATCATAGCTTCGCTGGGTCTATAATGGCATCCCTCCTTTGTCCTGATGAGCTCATGTCTTACTGTGATGGTTTCTTCCCTGACCCCTTTGTTAAGTCAGTCACACCTCAGCGTCACTTTCAAACCAGTACACACTTAACAGAAAGCATATTTTACCTTTTATCTTAATAGTCCCACTAGCCAGGGGCTATATCACACTTCTCTAACTTCTCTCACACACTGCTTATAAAATAATAGAACCCAAGAAAGATTCAATAAATTAATCTGTAATATAATGACTTCAGTGAGCATGTGCAATGTCTGCCTTTTCAATACAGTATTTTAAGCTATACCTTGAATATTTATATAGCTTAGACTTCAGTGAGATGGAGTCAACAGACAGTGAAAATAATTGCTCACACAGAAGAAACTCTCCAGGTTATGGATCAGGTACTTACCATTATATCTTCTTACTTCTGAAAAAGTGGAAATGAATTTATTGCTTTTCATAGAAAAGATGTCCATCTGGGGACCTCCTCTTTTAAAATGGTCTGAATTCTACCATTCTATTTCTTACTGAAGTGTTTGTAATTACATACTCTCTTTGGAACAATTTTCTGTAAAGAATATATTCTTTTCCACAGATGAAACAGACTTGGCCACCACCCACATAATGAGATTTTAGAGGCCTCATAAAAACCGCACTGTCCCTGGTATTCCTTCTTTATTCACCTCATTGAAGTCCCTAAGTGCAGTTCAAGATACATTCCTTAGACTAAAGATTACTTTTAGTTCTTAAAATGGAAAGCTTTGGGAGAAATAACAGACATTAGCACATAATCAAAAATAAGTAGATCATCTAGTTTATACAAATGCTTTGAAGATTGAAGTTATTGGACATTTTTCCTGGGGTCTCTGATTAGATGAGCCTTAAGAGAAAATTAAACAGCATATTGAGGAAGAATGGGGAAGGGAAAGGCAAGGGAATGCACACACACACCTTCCCTACAGACTTTCTCTTAGCTATCCTCAGTTTTAACCTTATAGGCCACATGCTCTAAAAAAAGTCCAAGCATATCACTAACTATTCAAACACCAATACAGCATCTATTTATTCAAATTAAGAAATACTATTAACTGCCTACTGTGTGCCAGGCACTGTTTCTGGATCTTGAGTTACATCAGTGAACAAACGAGTTTGTTTGTTTTTTTTAAATCTCTATCTTGTTCAAGCTTACCATCTAAGCAATTTAATGGAAAAAGCCAAATAATTTTTAAAATCAATTATAAAGGCTCATGTTCGTTTTGTTACTTGAGGTTAATAAGTGTTGTTGTTTTGTTTTGTTTTAAAAAGAGCAGTTTTAAATGGAGCATATTAAAATAATTTTATTTTTATCTTATTATACCCAGGACAGCACTCATGCTACAACTTGCAATTTTAAATGAGATGCTCTCCAAGCATCATTGAGTAGGTAATGTGAATACAAGGTTAAGTATTCTCGTGAAATAAAAACCCAGCACAAAGGCAGTGGTATGGGGAATTCTTGGAATGTTTAAGACACACAGGAATATGACTGTGAAGACTGAGCGAAGGAGAGCAGAGAAAGAGACTAGATCCAAGAGATTCTGGAGTTGAGAAGAAGGATGTACCTAGAGGCTGTTATTGTAAGATATGAAGTAAGTGAAAAGGTTTAAGCAATGGTCAGCATGACCTGATTGCTGTCATTCTGACTATTAACACTGAATCATGCCTACAATTTTAATTGTTGGGAGGCTAAGGTAGAAATATCACTGTGGATTCAAGTCCAGCTAGAACTAGAGTAAGTTCCTGATCAGTCTAGACTAGAGTGAGAACCTGCCACAAAACCTAAGTAAAGAAACAAAAACAATTTTAAAAAAAGACCAAAAGTTAGTGGAGATGGACAGTTAAATATTTGTTACAACAAGCAACGGGAACTAAGCTGGATCCCCAGAAGCCACTTAAAAATCAGGCAAAGCCAGGCATTATGGTACATGCTCACGACCCCATTACTGGGGAGGCAGATACGGGAAGATTCCTGGAGCTCACTACCTGGCCAGCCTAGACAAATCAACAAGTCCCAGTGAGAGACCTTCACTCAAAAGAAAAAGTATGGTGTTTTTTACATACAACTCCTGAAGAACAAGCCACAAGGTTGATTCTGGTCTTGTCTCCATCCTACCACATAGCACAAGTGCATCTACATGTGCATACCAACCGACAGATGATAAATTTACACAGAATGAAACATGCACCATTCACCTGTATTCCCAGTACTCATAGGCTGAGGCAGGAAGGTCATAAGTTTGTGGCCAGCCTAGCCTATGTAGTAAAACCATATTACAACAAACAAACAAACATAAACAGCCAGACATGGTGGTGTAAGCCTATACTGAAAGTTCATGCACAAGGTTAAGACAAAAGGATTACTGCAAGTTTGAAGCCACCCTGGAGTACCTAGAAAAGATGAGGCTGTCTATGGCTACACAGGGAGATGTGTATTAAACAAAAAGAGTAAGTAATAGCAAAGCCACAGCAGCACGGGGTGACAAATCAGGAAACTATCCGCTAATCCGAGGGAGGGGACTGACTTTCAGGCAAGAGTAAGACAACAGGAAGTGATAAGGAGCGATCAGGGAGATAGGAGAAATGCCAAGAGAGTGTGATACCTTTGAACCCTAAAAAAAGAAAATACCTAAGGAAGAAGTCAGCTCTGTGTCAAATGCTGCTGGTATTTCCAGTAAAGTGGAGCATTATCAGTGAGCTCAGCTACAGTGCAGAGAATTATGGGAGTCAATGTGGGACTTTTTCTGGGGAGACGCGAACAGACATCTGCTCACCCCAGACTAGGTACAGAAAAAAGGCTGAAGAAATGATTTCATCCAAGCCTAGCCTAGTGAATCAGTGTTGCAGGCAGACTTTTCCTGTCCCACCAGTTGCTCCCAAATTACCATACAGAGAAGTAATTGTAAATGCTCAGCCAATAGCTCAAACTTGCTACTAACGTTTACACTTAAATTAGCCGGTGCTTCTTATCTACCCTCTGACTGTGGCCCATGGCTTGCTACCTCATTCTCTGTATGTCCTGCTTCCTCTGCATCTGGCTGGCATCTCCTCTCACTCCGCCCTTCTACCCATCATTCTCAGTTTGGCTTTCCCACCTAACTTTATCCTGTTCAGTTATTGGCCAGTCAGCTTCTTTATTAAACCAATCACAACGCCACATCTTCACAGAGCACACAAGGATTATTTTTTAGCAAGTGGTTTTGTTGGGAATTTGTAGATGAGTCTAAGTAAGGGGTTACCTACAGAAGCATGGACTTAAATGCTGCATCATAAGAAAGTCTGCCCCTCGAACAGGTAACAACTCATGAAAGCCTTATCTCTGAAACGACTTGCAGAACTTGCAGGCAGCTGAGCAGGTGGGAGAGTTGTCTCTTTGTCAGTTTTTACTGCTTATGGAAACTTGGGTGGCGTCTGGTGAATCTTTTTAAATTTCAGGCGCTTCCTGACCTTCATACGATTCTCTTATTTCCTGAGTCCTTGGAAAGCTTCTCACATCCAGGAGTCAATGTTTCAATTCAGAGGAAACAGAGACAGAACACTAGTAAAATCTTGATGGGGAGGAAGGGAGGCTCAGTAGACAAAATATCCTGGCACAGACGACTCTTCGCAAAGAAGGAGATATATTGTGTGTTTTATGGCGTACCTCTTCTGGCACCCAAGGAGGCTTGGTAACTTGTCTAAGACCATACAAAGAAACCAGTAAAGCTGGAACCTGACAAGAAGTTCATTTCATTCCTGATATTTTTTTCACAATTCTTTTCTACTACTTACAATCTACTCTGAGTGTAGATACGACGACGGAGTCAAACTAGTAATGGCTAGGAGTAGCAATTTACTTCATCTCCTGTGTTTTCTTACCAGGAGTTCAGACCAATATGTCTATAGCATTTCATACTGTAAGGTTTTCCCTCGCTTCCCAGTTCCATCTTCTGTGACTTTCTTACCACCTTGATGCTGGGTAAGCCCAAAGTAGCTACAAAGTAACAAAGGGAAACTTGCTATGTCCTGTAGCTGTGTCTCCGGATACTCAGAATGCCCATTGGTGGCTCAACATCCTGGAAGCTGCAGCTTGGTTGTTCCCAATACATCAGAATCTCCAGCCTTAGGACATTTCCCCAACTGCCTGCACCAACAGTCTGCACCCTCAGAAGGCCATATGTCATCTGAACGGCAGTAGCATTGGAGTTCTGATGATGCCCTCCCCCGCTCATTTGTGGGGTTTACTAGAGGATCATAGGATGAAATATAAGAAGAGAAGAGCTGGTCTCCAACCAGGCATGGTGGCACACATGTTTGATCCCAGCACTTGGGAGGCAGTGGCAGGTAGATCTCTGTGAGTTTGGGACCAGCCTGGTCTACAGAGCAAGTTTCAGGATAGCCAGGACTGCTACACAGAGAAACCTTGTCTTGAGAACCCACCCCGCCACCCCGCTACAAAAGTCTCCTTATCTCACGAACATGCCATCTGCTTCGTAAGCACTCATAAAACGTCTCTAAAATCTACAATGCAGAGCCCACTGGCCTGTCCCTCACTCCAGAGGACCGACTCTTGTCTCTATTTTGTGTTCGCTTTGTTTAGCTTTCCTAAATAAGCTTCTACTTGAACCGCCTGCATCTCTCACGTGAATACATTTTTTGAGAAGACATAACACTTAATACATCAATCCACCGTGTTCTCAGATTGCTCTCTAAATAAAGTACAACTTGAGATTCAATCCCTGCCTCTGCTTGTTGGTATCTCCAAGCTACAGGTACCAGAAGCAACAGTACTCTGGTTAGAGCCTCGCTCCTATGACTACTCTCACTCACTTGGCTCCTTCCTTTTTACAATAAGGAAAGATCTCCTAGGCTGGAGAGAGCACTTGGCATACTGCTCCTACAACAAAGGATCCAAGTTCAGTTCCCAGCCCCGAGGTCCAGCCAATCACAACCACCTGTGACCCCAGCTCTAGCAAAATGTGATGTCCCTGACCTTGAACACACACACACACACACACACATACACACACACACACACACACACACACAGAGAGAGAGAGAGAGAGAGAGAGAATCAATAAAAAGATTTTTTAAAATAAAACTCTTATGTATCTAATTCTGATTTGGTTTTGCCCACTTGTCACAAATCAGAGTCACCTAGAAGAAGGAAACCTCAATTTAGGAATTGTCTCCATCAGATTGGCCTGTAGATATACCTGTAGAGCATTTTCTTGGTTAACGATTGATGTGGCAGGACCCAGCCCACTCTGGGCAGGCGGTGCCATCCCTAAGCCTGTAGTTCTGTGTGTTATGAAAAAAAAAAAAAAAACAGACTGAGAAAGCAAGCCATAGGGAATAAGCCAGTAAGCAGCATTCCTCATGGCTTCTACTTTCAGTTCCTGCCTCCAAGTTCTTCCCTTGGTTTCCCCTTCATGATATACTGTTACCCAGAAAGTGTAAGATGAAATAAACCCTTTCCTTCCCCAAGGCACTTTTTTTGGTCAGTATTTTATCATAGCAACAGAAAGCAAGCTAGGCTATACCTCCATATCCAATTACTAATAGTCACTGTTTCCATCTCAGTTAATCCATGGTTTGTATTCCCACTGCATACAAACTGAAATTCCCACTGAAATCAATGGCCCTACATCTGTTTCCTTCACTAGTAAACTGTTTACGAAGACTTCTGTAAATCCATCAGAGATCCTAGCTGAGGAATAAACATACCCCGTGTACTTACAAGAGACAGTGAGACATTCTCTGTGCACAAGGCTTAAGAGTACAATCAGACAAGCAGTAAACCAGGATGGAGATGAAAACTCAGTGAATGTGTTGCCTTCCAACACTCCCTAGCAGGGTTGGCAGGAAATGGGTCCAAAGGAGAAATAGTCATATGCTATATGGAGTGATGAAGAAGAACCGGGCAACGGCTTGCACAGTTCACCAGTGGGGTCAGAGAGTGGGTCTATTGACTGTAGACTTGGACCGACTACAGGCAAGAAAATGTATGAGGAGTGTATGGGTGCAGATGAGGTGGAATGAAGCAACCTGCTTCTACTTCTCTTCCCCAAGCATGTCTTCAAAGGGCTGTGGCTTTTATGCTTCACTAAGAAACTCCACGATCCTTTCCCTCAGCCTGGAAATGCAGAGTCATAGTGACAAGCTCACTAGGCACAGGAAGTCCCATTCGCAAAGCTCCATTCTGGATCGCTTGAAATATTTATTTTTCTCACAGCTGATATTATCCTATATTGGAACCATACACATTGAGCATACTTGGGGCCAGGCAATCTGTCCATCATTGATTTGTATGCTTTCCAAATGTCTTTTACACACATAGCTCTCCAGGATGTGCTTCCAGCCTCAACTCAATGAAAGCCATGACTCACAATCCACTACTCTGAGTCATGCACTGGAGTTATGTGAATTAGTCTTAACTTGGTACTTTCCAGTTATCAGTGTGAGCCCTGCCTGCTGAGAGCTTTGTTTTATTTTCCTTCCTAACACTTGGAACTCCCTTAATTGGGAGTTGATAACTTCCACGGTGACCATGTCTGCTGAGGGAGTAAAGGTTGGCCCAAAACATCAGAGACAAAGAACAAAACAAATGCAAGCATAACAGAAACTATGCTATGAAAGACATGAACATTAAGAAAGCTAAAACTCTCGCAGATAAAAGTCCTTCTTATTTGTTTCATTGTGAAGCAGTTATCTTCAACTCCTACTTATAGATCACAAATGAAGACAACTCAGAGAACTGGAGATAAAAAGAAGGGGGATAGTATAGAATTTGTTTTCTTTTTTGGAGGTTACAGAAGCAGCATCCTCCATTTGTACACATGGGTGCCTCTAAAACTAAATTATTCTATCAGAAAGGGCAAAACAGATTAAGGAGAAGAAGAAGAAGAAGAAGAAGAAGAAGAAGAAGAAGAAGAAGAAGAAGAAGAAGAAGAAGAAGAAGAAGAAGAAGAAGAAGAAGAAGAAGAAGAAGAAGAGTGACCATACCAGAGTTTGACAGTAGACATGAAATTTAAACTAAAACCATAGCATCACGTATGTCCTGATGCAGTATGGTGTTCAAAAGGCAGTAGGAAATAAAGCATCCGGAAACCTGAGAAATATGCCCAGAACCAAAACTTCTAGCTTAGGAATCCATACTCACTGGCTGGAATGATTCCTTCATGTTCTAAGTGGCCATGAGAACTGTGTTTAAAAGGAAGTCCTTGAACGGATACTTAAAACCTCCTGTTTCTTTACTGTTCAGCTCTTGCCCCCCCCCGTAAGTGTATGTTTTGTCTAGAAAGGGGCATTTAATTTTCACTAAATCTGTCAGAAAGATTTTCAGATCTCTAAGTGAGGAATGCTTTATAGTCTCTTACTGAATAACAGCTTATTGAAGCTCATTATTCATTCTCTGTGGATAAGACAGAGTCGATTTAGACAGTTCTGTATTAATGTATCTGTTCTCAAAACAATCATCTATTTCATTGATCTCAAACTATTGGCTGGGAAGGGTGGCTATAATCCCAACACCCAGGAAGCAGAGGAAGTTGGACTGCCATAAATTTGAGACCAGACTTTAGATAAATCGGGGCTACATAATGAAAACCCTGTATTAAAAGCACAAATGAATAGGGAAGGAGAGGAAGTTATTAAAGTGAGAAAAGGGCCAGGCAGTGGTGGTGCACAACTTTAATCCTAGCACTCAGGAGGCAGAGGCAGGTGGATCTCTGGGAGTTCGAGGCCAGCCTGGTCTATAAGAGCTAGTTCCAGTACAGGCTCCAAAGCTATAGAGAAACCCTGTCTCAGGAAAAAAAAATTGAAGCGAGAAAGAGTTTAAGTGAACTTTACCCTCCCACCAGCCAGTTCCCAAATAATCATACAGAGACCTATTATTAATTATAAATGCTTGGCCAATAGCTCAGACTTGTTACTAACTAGTTATTATAACTTAAATTAACCCATATTTCTTGTCTACACTCTGCCACATGTTGGTACCTTTTTTCAACATGACAATTTCATCTCGTTTTTCTCCATATCTCCTTGCGACTACTGAGACTCCACCCTAATCCTTCTTCATGCTCTCTTTTGGTCTGCAAGTCCTGGCTAACTTCTACCTGTCCAGCTATTGGCCAGTCACCTCTTTTATTAACCAATGAGAGTGCTACATATATACAGTATACAAAGATTGTTCCACAGCAAAAGATAAATTTAATTTAGCATCCAGAATAGAGCCAGTCTCTGACTCCACAATTTTTATACATTTCAGATGTTGCTAGAGTCAGAAGTAGATTTCCCATGAATAGATAAACATTCTATTTCATCTTAGCAAAAAAAAGATCTCTCTTTTTGCTTTGTTCTTTGTTTCCTTTGCATTTTCTTTTAAAAAAATACTAACACAATCTGAAGGATTGCCCAGGACTGTACAAGATGTCAAAAGTAAAGTTATAAACAAGAAAGATAGACATATCCTATACTCTCATGTTCCTAACACCTGAAGAAATACCCAATTATTGAAGAAATCCTTATACAACTCCATTTGACACTACCATGAAGAAAAAATATAAAGAGCTACATAGGAATCTGAAAGTCATGTTTCCCTAAGTGGTGTTGTGGTATGAAAGCTGAAAGGTAAGAAAAGTAATGCCAGAGGTCAGATGAGAGGAACATTTCATTCCAAATGGCAGATGAGTAGGTATGGGCACTGTGAATTATGAGCAAGCATAGAAAGCTCAGCCACAGAGGATGAGAACCTGTGGATTCCTTCCAGGCTAATGTGGTTTGATGGACCAAAACCCCTGAAAGGTTGCCCATGAACACCCCCCCCTCAAAATTACTTTGCCCAACAAAAAGCAGGAAGCAGGTTGGAGAGAACTCTACCAAAATTCCCAAGTATTGTTCATAAATGTTTGTTTACATTTAAAGGGGGATATGCTATAGAGATTTGCATTGGTATGGATCTTGGTTTATTAATACAAATTTAAGGTCAATTTTGTTATATGTGTATTTCTGTTCTTGATTAGGGTATTGTGTTTGTGCAGCTCATTTAAAAATATAATGTATAATTAAGAAATATAGGTTAAAAGTTAATCATCTATAATAGTCAAGCTTGTAGTCATGTTAGTTAGGTTTTCTATTTAGAGAGATATTTAAGTTAGATAGATAATATTGAAACCTTTCAAAGACCTAAAGAATATAGCATTTAAAATGCTTAAGTTATTAACTTAAGACTTTTCATGACAATGAGACACATCTGCTCCTGGCAGCACCAATCTATTTCAAGAGGATGAAAGGCATTGAAGAGGTTTGTTATGGAGCTTTTTAGCCATTTGGGAAAGAAACTGCTCTTGCCTGGACAGCTTGATGGTATGCTGTATGAACTGGACATGAAGGACCCACAGAAAAATGACTGCTGAAGTTGCCTAAAGGTGATATAGTCCTTCAGGGTTCATGGTTCATGAAAGAGTCTGCCATTCTGCAGGACACAGAAGAAAGTGACTGTCAAACTGCCAGTATAAGTGGAACTGTCTTTGAAATTTCATGCTTCATGGAAAAGTCTGCCAGATACTATGGGCCTGTAGGCTGAAGATGGATGCTCCAACGTTACAAAAGAACTTTGGGTGACTGTCCGCGCAGTGAGATGTCTCTGTCAATTCTAGAGTTTTGGAAGTTGCTTACAATGCACTTCCTGTTTATGTAGGTAATATTATATCCTCCTGAAGTCTTTGATGGAGTTGAAGAATAGATAATTATAGTTTTCCTTAGTTACGATAAAAGATAAAGTAGATATAAATATTGTAACTGTAATTCTTGCTTGATAGCTGTTTTGTTATATGTAATTTTACTATGTTAAAGTTAAAACCTTCCTTTTTATTTAAACAGAAAAGGGGAAATGGTGTGGGAAGTCCTTCTATATATGTGTTGCTTTTATTGGTTGATAAAGAAGCTGCTTTTGGCCAATGACTTAACAGAATATAGCCCACTGGAAAAGATATACAGAGAGAGAGTAGACAGAGTCAGATAGAAGCCATGTAGCTGCTGCCAGAGACAGATGCCTCTGATGGAACCCATAGAAAACTTGCCAGTAAGCCACAACCTCATGGTGATGCACAGATTAATGGAGATGAGTTAGTTTAGGATATAAGAGCTAGCTAGAAATATGCTTTAGCTTATGGCCAAACAGTATTACAAATAATATAGTTTCTATGTAATTAGTTCTTGTCTAAGCAATCAGGAACAAATGAGCAGCCTCTGCAAACATTCCCCTACACCCATTCCTGGAAGTTCTACCAAGTTAGTGTGAAATATGAATTCAGAAAGTCCACAGAACCTGAAAGGAATCTTTCCAATCTGAACGTGTTAGCTTCCCATTTTATGGGTCACTCCAGAGCAGACTCTGCTATGCCAGTTGAAAGCATCTAAGTGTAGAGTAATTGTGTACACCTAAGTCCTGACACTCAACAGGCAGAGACAGAATTGTCCAAGAATTCCAGGCCAGCCAGAGGATACACAATAAGACCTTTTCTTAGTTATGGTTCTATAGTTGTGAAAAGACAGCCTGACCAATGCAAGTCTTATAAGAGAAAGCATTTGTCTGGGACTTGATTACAGTTTTAGAGAGTTACCCCATGATCATCATAAAAGGAAGCAGAAGGCATGAGACTGGGATAGTAGAGGAGTGCTCTACATCCTGGTCATGCAGCAGGCAAAGAGAGGGACACTGGGCCTGGCCTGGGCTTTTGAAATCTCCTCCAGCAAGAGCACACCTACACCAATACGGCCATACCTCCTGATCCTTTCCAGACAGTTCATCAGCTAGGGACTATTGTGCGAATATACGAGCCATTCTTATAGCTCACCTCTTTTCTAAAAAATTAGTTTTATACCTTTCTACTTTATGGATTTTTTTTAGAAAAATATTCATAATTGGGGGGTTGGAGAGACAGTTCAGCAGTTAAGACAGCCCACTGCTCTTGTAGAGGAGATTTCAGTTCCTAGCACTCATATCAGGCAGTTCATAACTGCCTGCAACTCCAACCTGGTGAATCCATACCCTCCTCTAGCCTCTGCAGACACACCCCCACAGCCCCCCACACACAAAAAGCATTTTTTTTAACTAAAACTAAATGTTCGTTGTAAAGAAAACACATAGAGAGAAAGCAGGGTCTATGGCAAGCAGTGACAAAAATCCCTTTCCTTCTACCCCTTCATCTTTTTAATTGATTTTTATTGAGCTCTACATTTTTCTCTTCTCCTCTTCCCTCCCCTCCCCCAAGGTCCCTATGGTCCCAATTTATTCAGGAGATCTTGTTTTTTTCTACTTCCCATGTAGATTAGATCCATGTAAGTCTCTCTTAGGGTCCTCATTGTTGTCTAAGTTCTCTGGGATTGTGGGTTGTAGGCTGGTTTTCTTTGCTTTATGTTTAAAAACCACCAATGAGTGAGTACATGTGATGATTGTCTTTCTGTGTCTGGGTTACCTCACTCAAAATAATGCTTTCTAGTTCCATCCATTTTCCTGCAAAATTCAAGCTGTCGTTATTTTTTTTCTGCTGTGTAGTACTCCATTGTGTAAATGTACCACATTTTTTTTTTTTATCCATTCTTCAATCGAGGGGCATTTAGGTTGTTTCCAGGTTCTGGCTATGACAAACAATGGTGCTATGAACATAGTTGAGCACATGTCCTTGTGGCACGATTGAGCATCCTTTGGATATATACCCAAAAGTGGTATTACTGGATCTTGAGGAAGGTTGTTTCCTAATTTTCTGAGAAATCGCCACACTGACACCCAAAGGGGTTGTACAAGCTTGCATTCCCACCAGCAATGCAGGAGTGTTCCCTTTTCCCCACAACCTCTCCAGCATAAGTTGTCATCAGTGTTTTTGATCTTGGCCATTCTTACAGGTGTAAGATGGAATCTCAGAGTTGTTTTGATTTGCATTTCTCTGATGACTTAGGATGTTGAACATTTCCTTAAGTGTCTTTCAGCCATTTTAGATTCCTCTGTTGAGAGTTCTCTGTTTAGGTCTGTGCTCCATTTTTTTATTGGATTATTTGTTCTTTTGATGACCAATTTCTTGAGTTCTTTGTATATTTTGGAGATCAGCCCTCTGTCTGATGTGGGGTTAGTGAAGATCTTTTCCCATTCTGTAGGCTGTCATTTTGTCTTGTTGACCGTCTCCTTTGCTTTACAGAAGCTTTTCAGTTTCAGGAGGTCCCATTAATTGTTTCTCTCAGTGTCTTTGCTGCTGGGGTTATATTTAGGAAGTGGTCTCCAGTGCTAATGCATTCAAGTGTACTTCCCACTTTCTCTTCTATAAGCTTCAGTGTGGCTGGCTTTATGTTGAGGTCTTTGATCCATTTGGGCTTGAGTTTTGTGCATGGTGATAGATATGGGTCTATTTTCATTTTTCTACATGTTGATATCCAGTTATGCCAGCACCATTTGTTAACTATGCTTTCTTTTTTCCATTTGATAATTTTTCTTCTTTGTCAAAAATCAGGTGTTCGATGTGGATTAATATCTGGGTCTTCTATTCGGTTCCATTGGTCCTCCTGTCTGTTCTTATGCCAATACCAGGCTGTTTTCAATACTGTAGCTCTGTAGCAGAGTTTGAAATCAGGGATTGTGATGCCTCCAAAAGTTCTTTTATTGTATGGGATTGTTTTGGCTATCCTGTTTTTTTTGTTTGTTTGTTTGTTTTGTTTTGTTTTTTGCTTTTCCATATGAAGTTGAGTACAATTCTTTCGAGGTCTGTGAGGAATTTTGCTGGGCATTGCATTGAATATCTCTTCATCTTTTTACCTATCTGTGTATATGTCTGGAAAGATAGCAAAGGAAGCTTCCGGAGCCCACAGGAAGTGATAGCAAAACACACTGATGTCAGCTCTGCACTAGCATATATAACCTCTTACAGACTGAAAACAGAATCAACACATACACATCTAAAATTATTATTACTACTACTATTATGGTTGGTTTTTCAAGACAGAGTTTCTCTGTGAAACAGTGCTAGCTGTCCTGGAACTCACTCTGTAGATCAGGCTGGCCTCGAACTCACAGAGATCCACCTGCCTCTGCCTCCTGAGTGCTGGGATTAAAGTCATGTGCCAACACTGCCCAGCTTTTTTTCTTCTCTATATCAGACTGAATCCTGCGGCCCCAGGTTAAAAAATGAAGCATAGGTTGGGGTTGAATTCCTGGTTCCCTCATCTCCACATAACAAGTTATGGTATTACAAGCAAGTTCCACCACCCCTGACTATTAAATGGCTTTTTGACTAAATGTATTTCTTGGCCATTTCTGATCAGTATAAGCAGTTGACTTACAGTATGGATGAATGAGGATGCTTCACCATTCTGGAAGAAGAATAATCTAGATATGTTAGCAATGCTACTTGGACCTCTACTCAGTTGAGCCTTATTCTAAAGACAAAATTATCTTTGCCTGAAAGTTTTTTGTTTTTTTGTCTGAGTAAATGGCATTAATATCTAAATGTCCGTCTGGAACAAGCAGTGGCAGACTTATAAACAGCATTTGATTATTCCTTTCCTTGGAGTTTATTAATCTCATATTGTATCCTCCAGGCAGTTCCTGGCCTTTCCAAATAGTGCAGTTCAAAAACTGGAATGAATTAATTTGTAATATCAAGTAATTATTAGTCCAAGAATTTTCTATAAAAAATTAAAGGACATAGCTAGGGGGCTTCATAAACACAAAGAAACACATAGTTATGGTGAATCATTTAATTTTAGTAATTACTACAATTCAGAAAAAGTCTCTTTCTTACCATTGTTTTCATTAAAACAGCCTGGCTGATCTTTTCTGGGCATCTTTGGTTTAGTTTAGCTATACTAATAATAACCTGCTGGTTTCTAACTTTTTTAAAAAGATGCTATTTTTCCAGGCCTTTTACTATTGTACTCATGAAGTTTTATATAATCACTGGAAAAGTCTAGAGATATAAAAATTACTACATTCTGATTATAAGTCTTTCTTCTTTTCCAACAGTGCTAGGGTGAAGGCGTAAGTCATAAACCAATCCCACACCCAATCAGTTTATCATTAATATAGACCTCTCTGCATGATTTTCTTTGGGACTTGCCAGCTGTGTGGTATTGGGCGGGACATAAATCCCAACAAGCCGGCCCTCATGTTACAGAATGGCACCCACATGGATAACTGCATCCATAGAAAGCCTGAGAAAGCGTGGGAAAGAATAGAGTAAAGCATGGCTTCTTGGTAGCAGCAATTTCTCAGGTCTGCTCTGCTTGCTAGAGGCAAGCAAGCACTCTCATCTAAGAGAGGCTTCCTCACTCAACTTTAGCTGTAAAACCTTGCAGCTCTTTTAAGAGGTCCTGCCATGAACACTTAAATGATGTTGATGAAAAGCTGACCGCATGCTTTTCAGTTTTCAGCCATAGCAGGAAAAAAGCTGCGCCATTTTAAAATGCCGGCTTTCTGGGCCATCCTGCCAGGGCAAACTCTGACTGTTTTGGGCAGGCATTCTGACTACAGAGCATTTGAATGTGGTTTGTGAGAAGAATGCTGCAACTTGCTTGCTGGCAGAGACCTTGAAACGCCATAGACTTGTGGCAA
This sequence comes from Ondatra zibethicus, assembly GCA_004026605.1. Classification (NCBI taxonomy): domain Eukaryota; kingdom Metazoa; phylum Chordata; class Mammalia; order Rodentia; family Cricetidae; genus Ondatra; species Ondatra zibethicus. The sequence goes on along the minus strand of PVIU01002331.1, from coordinate 52,463 downwards.
TAAACATGGCTCAGGCCGGTACCTCCGCCATGAGGCTGGAATCGCAGAAAGCTAAGGAATGGGCTGGATCCAGCCATCAAAGCCATAGCTTTTATCCTACCCATATAGCTTGGTAAATTAAAGACTTGTATAGTCAGAAAAAGAGAGATATACAGTAAAGAGAGATTAAAAAAAAAAACTCTAAATGGCTTACATTGTGTTAAATACATATACAGGCTAAAGGTTAAAGTTCTTAAAAAAGAAAGAAAAAGAGTAGTTGGGTGTGGTGGTACACACCTTTAATCCCAACACTTGGGAGGCAGAGATAGATTGACCTCTGTGACTTCAAGGTGTGGTATCACACACCTTTAATCCCAAAGTTTGGGAGGCAGAGGCAGAGAGATCTCTGTGAGTTCAAGGTGTGGTAGCACACACCTTTAATCCCCGCACTGGGGAGGCAGAGACAGGCAGATCTCTGTGAGTTCAAGGATAGCCTGGTCTACAGAGGGAGTTCCAAGACAAAGATACACAGAGAACCTGTCTCAAAAAGACAAAAGTTAAAAGTAAAAATAAAATAAATAGAGGTTAAAATAAAGCCACATAAAGATGGAAAATACACAGAGAATCTTGATACTGTATGCTATTATGCTCTCTTTGAATTGTTTGAATGCTGAGGAAGGAGAAACAGCTGCTAAAAGATATTTGCTTATAAATGCTGCTGAACTAATACCTTGACTTCAAAATTGAAGTCAAAAGGTATGTTACTTTGGAGAAGAGATTTTGCTTTTGTTCCCACAGGAAATGAGAGGCTATGGATTCATTCTGAGTTAAGAAAAATCAGGTTTGGTCAAGGAAGACCACCTGAGAAATCTCCGGTAGGAGCAGATGGCCCTGATGACAGAGTTCTACATCCAGAACAGGTTCAAGACTGCTGCCTGAGATGATCAAGACTCACAGGATACTCCAGTCAGGACTTGATCATAACTCTAAATTTTCTTTAGGTCCCCATAAGATTATCAGTGCCCCCAACCAGCTGGAAGTAGCCTGGAATACTATGCCCACATTCCCAAGAAATGGACTATGGATATTTTCCTTTGTTTAAAAAAAAAAAAAAGAGGGGGAAATGGTGAGGGAGAATTGTCTGTATTCTGTCAATCATGGTTTAAATAAACGCTGATTGGCCATTAGCCAGGATGTATAAGTGGGACAACCAGACAGGAAGTAGAGGTGGAGCAAGGAGATTAGGAGAATTCTGGGAAGCAGGAAGCTCTCTTGGCATTCCTGCCCAGACCACAGAAGAAGCAGGATGTGGCCTGCCCTGCTGAAAAAGGTACTGAGCCTTGTGGCTAACATAGATAAGAATAATGATTAATATAAGCTATAAGAGCTAATAAGAAGCCTGAGATAATGGGCCAATCAGTTTATCATTAATATAGACCTCTCTGCATGATTTTCTTTGAGACTTTCCAGCTGTGGGGTACCAGGTGGGACATAAACCCCAACAAGCTGGCCCTCATGTTACACTAGGGGTAGGCAAAGACTGCACACGTGAGCACTGAGCTTCATCTTCACCTTTATCAATTCCAAGTATTGACTAACATATTAAATCACAACTTCTTCCATAAGTTCTACAATTTTATAGACAAGGTTTTAATTGCCCTTTTCCTTCAATTACTTTATATCAGCAGAAATGAGAACAGATAATAAAAATAAAATACAAATATAAAGACTAACCACAGGGCCAATGGAGAGTGTCATATGTGTGTCGGTATGCACAGTACCTCATAACAAGCAGGAGATAGCACCACTGCTCACACAAATGACTCACTAAAGAGTAGTTAAGCTAACCAAGGTTCATGATGTACTTATTAAAAACAAAATCATTACTCATCTTTTCTTGCCCTTAATTAAAAATGATATCATGGATTTTTTTTATTGCTGATTAATCTGGATCCTTATGGAAAGTATGAAATTCTCATCCCTCTTTATCCCCCACAGTATGTTGCAGGGAATATTTAGTTTGAACTAACATGTTATTTGCTGAATTAATAAAGTAGGAAATTTAGATTTTTCTGAGTCACATCTTCAAGCTAGGACAACAAAAGGAACATAAGTCAAGTCAGTTGTTTTATTTTTGCAATGCTTTTCCCCAAAAGAGTAAAAGAATGTGTGGTTTCTCTAATGTTTTGTGCATATAATATCCCAGCTGATTTAAACCCATTCCATCTAGACTTTGTGGTACTGAAGTCTCTGTTTGGGGATTACGGTGGGGGGTGAAGCACTAACATTTTAACTCTGATTATTTTATGTCAAGCAAGTCTGTAGGACATTGTACAACTAAAATAATAGTCTATTATATATTTTGAAATCTCTTAGACTTTGTGTGCTAAAAGAACATTTTCTCACATTATTTTTTTCATCCCTGTGGTGGTTTGAGTGAAAATGGCCCCCATAGGCTCTTATATTTGAGTACTTAGTCATCAGAGAGTGGCACTACTTGAGAGGAATTAGGAAGTATGGCTTTTGTTGGAGTCGGTGTGGCCTTGTTGGAGGATGTGTGTTACTGGGAGTGGGCTCTGGGATTTCAAAAGTCCAAACCTGTCCCAAGGACTTCTCCTGTTGCCCAAAGATCTGGAGGTAGAACTCTCAGGTACTTCTCTAGTCCCATGTCTGTCTGCATGCCTCCATGCTCCCTGTCATGATGATAATGGATAGATTAAGTCTCTGAAATTGTAAGCAAGCTCAATTAAATGTTTTCCTTTATAAGAGTTGCTATGGTCATGGTGTCTCTTCACAGCAGTAGAACAGTGACTAAGACAATCTCTGAGGTAACCATGGGATAAATAAGGCAGGTATCATGATTATGATTATTTATGTACTTGGGCATGGATTTTGTCCATGGATGTTTTTAAAAAACAAACCATCATTTGTACCTCATTGGTGAAAATAAAAAATGCTTTTATCCAATCTACAGTTAAATGGAACAAATCTTCTAAGTGATTTGCTAAAATCTCATAGATGGAATAACAACAGATACCCCACCTCAACCCAAGTCTTCTCTCTTTCTTAGAGGAGGGTTAATAAAAATTTATTTATGTACCACATGCACATAGTGCCCAAGACAATCAGAAGAGAATATTAGATCCCTAGAACTAGAGTTATAGATGGCTGTGAGCTGCCATGCAGGTGCTAGAAATGTAGCCTCTGTTCTCTGCAAGAGCAGCAAGTGTTCTTAACCACTGGGCCATCTTTCCACCCCTCACAGTGTTGGGCCAAATTTTTCTCAGGGCCTGTACCTCAAGGCCTGTAGGACAGAAAAAAGCCTGGCTTGAGTTCAGGGCCTGTACTTCAAGGCCTATAGGACAGAGAAAAGCCTGGCTTGAGTTTGAGTGAGGATGAGACAGCAAAAACTAGGTAAACACCCCTCCAACCAGAGGGAGGACTTGACTGTCGCTCATTGGCTGGGGGTCCCCCACATCACACTATGTCACTTGACCTATATAAACTGACCTCTTACAGTAATAAACTGAGTTCCTGCTTTGACCAGATTCCCTACTGTGTCTGATTGTCCTGCATTGTGGGGCTGCGGGAATGGGCGGATAGTGCACTCATCTTTCCCTGGGGAATAAGGAGGCTCAAAGAAGACTAGAATCACAGTAGATCCTTAATAAAAAAATCCTAAACCTTAGCTTCATGGTCTACTCTTCACTTACACACATACTAAACAATTAACCCTCAGTTCATGTTCTGTAAGAATTATTCGTAATATTCTTTGTAATTCCATCCCCAAACTCCCTTCCTAAAAATCAAATATATATATATACATATATATGTATATATATATAGAGAGAGAGAGAGAGAGAAAGAGAGAGAGAAGTAATTGCATGTTATATCACAGTAGTTGCTATACAAGCTCTATGAAGTACTGAGCACTGCCTTGTTCCTCAACACCACAACCTGACAAGGAAGGCATTGTTATTAGCTCATTTGACAGCTAACGACTTACAAGTGGCTAGTTGAATAATTTGACCAAATTCATGTGTTGGGATTACAGAATCAGATGATGGGATTCCTAAGAACACAATGTTATGCCATCTCTCCACCCTCACAGAAACTTAATTAGTTAAGCTCAACATAGCTTCACTATACTAATTCAAAACCTTGAGACAAATGCAGCAATGAACCTCAGTATATCTTTCATGAGGGCCCCCTTCCCAGCTAGCATGTCACCCTGGAGCAGTTCTATTAGCACAACTCCTTTATAACATCATTGTTGTTCAGAAAAATGTATGAAAAATTGGAAATGTATGATGATGGCAGCACGAATTTTGGTGTGTGTGGTGGTTTGCATGAGAACAGCCCCCACAGGCTCATGTTTGAATGCTTACTCCCAGTTAGTGAAACGATGTGGGAAGGATTAAGGAGCATGGCTTTGGAAGAGGTATGCCACTGGGGGGTGGCCTTTGAGGTTTCAAAAGCCCATGCCAGGCCAAGTATCTCCCTCTACCTGCTGCCTGTGGGTCAGGATGTAAGCTCTCAACCCCATGCCTACCTTCCTGTTGCCACATTCCTCACTGCAAAGATTGTGGACTAACCTTCTGAAAGTAAGCAAGCCCCCAATTAAATGTTTTCTTTTATAAGAGTTGTCTTGGTAATGGGGTTTCTTCACAGAAATGGAGCAGTAACTTAGCCAGTGTCACACTGGAACAGTATTAGGCTCACACCCAAACCACTGACACTCCTAGTTCAGTGAAGCTTTTTCATTTGCTGTAGTTTTTATTGTTATTTAAAGCCCAAACTCTAGGAACGTTCATGCTGCATTACAGGTTTTAACAAGTGAAAATACAAAAATAACTTCTGTTTGCAATCATAGCACTGAAAGACACTGTTTCAAATGCCTCTGGGTGTGGTAACCACATCTGTATCTAACGTAGAGCGGCACACCTCATTGGTGAATGCATGTCAGTACTCAGCTCCCAAAATGCACTCCAAGCCACATCATCATCCTTCCCTCTAATGAATGAACTAAATGAATCTTTGACACAGACTTAGTCTGCATTTTTACAATATTCATGTTTTTAATCTTCTTGGAAATTATTGTAAATCACCATGTTTCTTCTTACATATAGATCATCAAGGAAGAAGCAGAGAACTCTTGTGTACAGAGACATAAACTGGTTAATCATGACTGATTAACTGGGAATGCCTATTAAGCCTTAAGGGACAGACACTCACAGGTCATCAAGTTCTAGAAAAACTAAAAATGAAGTGTGTAGCACTTCACTACCATTGGGGAAAGTCCTAAATTATACCAGACTCCACTCACAGGAATGTGGGGGCTTGTGGGGGACAAATAATCACAACCACACCGAGTCAAAATCTCATTTTCTTTCTCCCTAGTCAAAAGGAAACACACATAAGGCCTGGGCACATTAAGACAAAGAAATGACTGCCCAACCTTCCACTGAAGTCTGGGAGGGCCTCACGAGGCTCCTACCTTGCTCAGGAGCTGTTGGCAGTCAGCTGTTGTTGAGAGGGTAGGTGTCAGGGACCAGCCTCAACAAACATACCCCTCGCCAGGGTAAGAGCATGGGGATTTAGAAATATAGTAAAGAATATGAAGATGTGAATGAAATAATAAAATGGAGAAACATGAATGAGATAAATAAAAAGCGAATGAAATAATAAAACGGAGTTCCAACTGTCTGACCTTTGGTCAACGTGGAAATAAGCTCACATTTCCGGTCCTCCACAGGTGGGAAGTGATTTTCTTCAGTGGTATAGCCACTGGCAACTTGCTTGAGCACAAGTAAGAAAACAAAGTACTACACACACACACACACACACACACACACACACACACACACAAATATGCGCGTATGCTCCTGCAAGCCGACTTAAGTAAACTCAGTGGATAACAAAAGGCTTATGATAAATTTTAAAAGATATGGAAGGAAGGAAAAGATGTATTAGAAAGAAATGGTTAGCAGAACTGTTGGGCCTCATGAGGCCTGGTGTTACTTCCTAAGCCTGACGAGCTTTGACTCATGGCTCGTCATCATGTTAAATACAGATACAACAGGATATTTGAGGCCTCCCACTTTTCAAGTATATCTTTCTCTCATCCCCCTAAAACTTTCTTATCCAACATTTTGCTAGCACAGGAAGAAAAGTGATAAAGCAGAAGCAGATGCTGACATTCGGGGCAAGAATTCTTCAGCTTCCAAATGCTGCCCTTCGGCTTTCCTTTGAGCCTCCCATAAACATCACAGCCCACCCCTTCCCCACGATGCCTAGCCAGTGCATTCTCTTGATGAAAGCGCAGCATGACCTGCCTTCAGGATTTCGGTCCCTCTGTCTTCTCAAGCTCCCCGGTCCATCCTCCCAAGCATCACTTGGTTACCTTTAGTCTCCTCAGCCCTTCACACAGCCTTTGTCTTCTGCCTTTCCCATTTTAGAAGAAGCGTCAATTCTCCTCCCTCCTCTTTAGAGCTTTTTGGTGTGTGAGAATTTGCATGGTTTTAATAGTGTTTTTCTGCCTCTTTACACTTCCCTGTTTCTTCACCCTCCTACAGAGGGAACTTCTGCTCTCCATGGGAGTGCTTCTCCCAAAGGCCACTGACAACAAGTTTGCTCGCACAGGAAGTGAGCACTGAGGCCTTTGACTCAAAACCTTCTTGCAGGCCTTGAATCCAACCTCTTGAACAAGCTTACATTTGTGAAATGCTTTTTTTTTCTTTGCATCCAGAAAAGTATTTTCTTCATTTTCTCCAGAAAATTGATCTTAGTCTCAGAGACTGATTTGGGTCCCATGTTATGTATACTGCTAGACAAGGATTTAAAGTGGAAGGAGTTTTTAGCTGAATTCCTGAACTGATTGCAAACTGATGGGAAATTTGGAGAAAAATAGCAGAATTAGTTCATAGCTTGTCACTCAAATTGAAAGAATGTATGTGTCTCTGTATATGTATGTCTGTGGCATTTCCACATCTTTGTGTCTGTGTGTTATATGTGTCTGTTTATGTGTGGTGTTTATGCTCATGTGTGAGTGCATGTGAAAAAGTATGTGGTTGATAATATGGCACTTGTGTGTGTTGAGCAGGGATAAGGAATGTGTGTGTATATGTGAAGTGGGTATAGTGTTCATATCTATGTGTTCTGGTTAGTTTTATATCAACGCAACAAAAGCAAGAGTCATTTGGCAAAAGGGACTCTCAATTGAAAATACACCTCCTAAAATCTGCCTATAGGCAAGTCTGTAGTGCCTTTTCTTGATTGATGATTGATCTGGATGGGTCCAGTTCATGGGGAGGGGCATACCTGAGCAGCTGCTCCTGGATGACATAAGAAACTAGGCTAAAGCCTTTGTCCAAGAAAACAGGTCCAAGAGGTACTTCTTGGAATTCCACCACCACACTGCCAGCTAGGGAATCAAGTAGGTGACCTTCACTCTTCCTCCTGTCCTCTAGTCTCAGTGCTCCAGTATTAGCCCCAGATGTGCAGCAGACCACTGCTGTGGCCTCCCCTTGCTTTCTGCTGCAATCCCCAGGGATCTATACATGACGTCCTGGCATACACAGCTTTCATCCCTTGTATAGACCCTCTCAGTCCTTTTGCCTTCTAACCCATCCTCATTCCTTAATATAAACTTCTAATACCTAGAAGCAAGTTTTACCTAGGAGCCCCAGTGGCCACAACTGGTAGGATCTAAAAGTATTCCACCCTAGGCACCCATAGCTACCACGCTCTCCTAAGAATCAGAGAGGGTAATAGAAACCAAGGAACGGAACACTCATCCAACAAAGATAAGAATGTTATCAGCATCTAGAACTAAAATCAGCCCAAACCTAGATGCCTAAATGATAGCATGAAAACACAGTCAATAGCAGTCAGGACAATATGTCTCCACCTGAACTCAGCAGCCCTGCTACAACAGGCCCTCAGAAATATAATATAGCTGAAGCACAAGGCAAGGACTTTAAATAGCTATATGAATATGTTCAAGATCCTTAAAGAGAATAGAATATTTCAATTAATCAAATCTATGAAAGCACAAACACTGGAATGAGTGAAGGAAACTATTCAAGGTGTGAAAGTGGAAATACACTCAAACAAGAAAATCCAAACTGAAGGAAAACAGGGAATGAAAGTTTTAGGAACTTAAACAGGAGCCTCAACAGCACAATTTAATAGATGGAAGAGACAATGCAGGCATTGAAGACATGATGGAAGAAATGAATACCTCAGTCAAAGAAAATGTTGTTAGATCTAAAAATCACCAAGGTAAAAAAATCATCTAGAAGGTCTGGGACACTATGAAAAGATCAAATCTATGAAAAATAGAAATAAAGAAAGAAGAATCGAAGTTCAAATGCACAGAAAGTATTTTTAACAAAAATCATAGAACATTTCCACAACCAAAAGAAAGAAGTGCTTACCAAGGTACAAGAAACATACAGAGTATCAAATATACTACATGAGAAAAGAAATTCCCCACAACACATAATAATAAAAACACCACATGTACAGAACCAAAAAAGAATATTAAAAGCTACAAGGGAAAAAGACCAAGTAACATATACATGCTGACCTATCAGAATAACACCTGACTTTTTGATGGAGAAGTCAGAAGGATGTCTCCAAACTCTAAGAGATCACAGATGCCAACCTATTCACGAGTTTGGGAGACTGAAGATGTGATGGCATGTGTTTGTGCCTATCGACACACTTATTATGCCTTAGAGGATCCTCCTCTGTCACTCTTTGCCTTGTTCCTTTATCTAATCTCTCACTGAACCAAGAACTCATGATTTTTGGCAAGACAGGCAGTCAGCAAGCCCTAGCAATCCTATCTTCTCTCCGCTCAGTACTGGAGTTACAGGCATGAGCAGGACCTCAGGATCTTGTCCAGATTTTTCCCCCCTGAGACAGGGTTTCTCTGTAGCTTTGGAGAGTGTCTTGGAACTAGCTCTTGCAGACCAGGTTGGCCTCAAACTCACAGACATCCGCCTGCCTCTGCCTCCCGAGTGCTGGGTTTAAAGGCATACTCCATTGTCTAGCTTTTTTGTTGTTTAGAGAAAGTCTCGGTACTCTGGTTGTCCTTTATGTATACCAAGTTGACTTTGAACTTATAGAATTCAACCTGTCTTTGTCTTCTGAGTGCTGATATTAAAGGATGATAGTAGTTATATTTTAGTTTTAATATTTTCAGAGTTATATCATAATGCCAAAATACATAAACCAATAATGTAGAACCTTGTTCTTGATAATTCACATTTTATTTATTATTTAAAGTAATTTTAAATTTAAATATATTGGTCATATTCTTCCCCTCCTCCCAAGTCCTTCCAGATCCTCTTCCCCTCCCAATTCACCCAACTTTAAGTTCTTTCCTCAAAAAAAAAAATCCAATACAACCACAATACCCCAAAAACCAAGAAAACAAAATAATCCTCCTCCCCCCAAAAAAGCCCACAAACTGTAACCAAATAAAAGCACACCAAAAAAAAAAGTAACCTATGGCATCCAATTATATGTTGATCAACTATTCCTGAATATGATGCCTGCCCTGGAGTGGTTGATACAATACCAGCATCACTCTGTTGGGACAAATTGATTTTCCCTCTGCCAGTGGATATAAGAAACAGAACAAATGACTTATAATGATGACTCTTGGGAAGAATTGATGCATTGAGATCAATGGTTATCAATGAAAAGCTTGTCACCATTTCCTGTCCACACTGTAAACCCAGTGAACACTATATTTCAAGGAGATCTTGTAAAGAGTCACTTTTGGTTACCTACAGTTAGGGAAGCACACGGGACGTGGTGAATTGAAAAGTACAAGACACCATTGTCATGGTAAGATGTGAACTAAAAGAGAGAGCATCATTGGAATCATCCTTCACACCAACCTCAGTAGGAACAAAAGTTGTATATGGATCCTCAAGACCAGGTGGGGGGCGTGCACCATGAAAAGCAGCTGTGGGCTTGACTTGGGTCCTATGTATGAGGGTCGTGTGTGTGAACTGGCTGAAAGGAGTCCAGAGATACTCAGGGTCTGAGGAGAGTGGGTCCCTCAAGAAAAACTAGTGCCTTATACAAGGAAGAAACAGGTGAGAGGCACAGAAAAGACCACAAAACACCCAAAAGGAACCAGTACCCCCCAAAAAATAACATCAGATATGGCTCCTTCCAGAAGCCAAGAAATCAGTTAAAAATCATCCTAGCCCAGTAAGAACAGTTCCGTTTCTATTCTTTGTTCTTCCTCACACCAAAACCTTTCCCTAGAGGGTCGCAACCAGCGTTCAGCAAAGTGCTAACGAGAAACACAGGCCTCATCCACACTGCGTACACCATAGAAACACTGACTGAGGGAAGGGACCTGAGTCAGAAACTCTGATCAATGTAAGACACTCTAACTTCTGATTTAGGAAGTGTTTTCAATCTACAACATACACACACACACAACCAGTAAGAACTTCCTTAAAACCCTGTAATCACTCCGAGAAGATTTTAAAGGGATAATGGGAGAAGCTGTGCTTTGCAGACCCCTTCAAATTTAACTGCTCCTGTAATGGTATGAAAAGCTGGGATCAGTTATAGGTAACCCAGCCTTGAGAGCTTTGTCCTAATACGTGGGCCAAATGTTTCCTTGGCAGTGGGTCAAAAAGATAAGTTGGGCTATCACTCTTTCTGTGCTCATTAGGATGCTACCCTCTACACATATGCCAGCACCTTCATAATAGGCTTTTCGGGCTCCAGAATCATGAAAAAAAGTATTTTTTAAATAAAATACTGAGTCTGTGGTTTGTATTAGCAGCAGCAAACAGACTAAGACATAAGAAAAATAAATGTGCATTTTCTGTACACTCATTGGTCTACTTGTTCTGTGTACCAATTATCTTCCCATGTACCAGGCTCAGCTTTGCAAATTTCATCATAGATTTATCTACTGACTTGGAATCTGGTCATCCCATGACTGGTCTATATCCCTAGATCTGAATTCATGGTAAATTAAAAATAATACTAGCTGAAAATGCATTTAGTGCAGTGTGCTGATTGAACAGCATACTTCAGCAGACAGCAACTCTAGCATATTGGCTGTTCACCCTCATGACCCACGACTGAGTACAGATAACTGAATCACAAGATATCATACCACACATTATTAGCCTAGGCAGTAAGCAAAATTCAGAAATTTGTTGTGGTCCCACTGAATTCATATTGTTCTGACACCAGAGTGAAGTGTTTTAAATGCTTAGCTTGGGGTGATGGCTCAGTGGGTAAAAAGCCTGGTCTATCAGCATGAAGACCTGAGTTCAGATCTCCAGCACTCATGTAAAAGGCTGGATCTAGTAGGTTGATAAAGGCGGCGATCCCCTGTAATCCCAGTGCTGAGAGGTTGTAAGCTCTGGCCTCAGTGAGAGACCCTGCCTAGGACATTGAGATGGAGAGGGTTAGCGAAGACACTCTAGACAGCTTCCATATGTGCAAGCGAGTATGGGCGTGCACAAGGACACACCACACATAAAACTACACCAAAAAGATAAACAAAAATTGTTTTAAAACCCTAAATTGAACTATCAAGTCAGAGACTGTGGACAACCGCGTTCAGTTGCCCTTTGTTCCATGTTTTTAGGCACATCATGCCCATTATCTTGGCTTAGCCTCTATTGTTCCCAAGTGCAATAACTGTACTGTCAGTTTGCTAGACTAAAGAATCGATATTCTACTCAGTTTTATAGGACATCTCAAATCCTTTCTTTCTCAGGAATTCTCTGCCCTAGCTCCATGCTCCACTGCCACTATACTGTCCATTGTGAATGCTCTGCCCCTTTAACACCTTCACTTGTTCAGACATCAGCTTGTCTTTCTGACAATGTAATAAAACCCTTGTAAGTGTAATCAAAGGAGTGTATTAGCTTTCACAGCAGTCTTCAGATATTTTTTTAATTACTCTTTTCCTCCAGAAACATCCTTGTATAGCCTACTTTAATTCAAATACTACCATGAATAGTTATGGATCAGATATAACATAGCCTGCCTGGTGTCCTGTATATAAGAGGAATCAATCAACGGCACTTCAGATACGCATTTTATGTTACTAGGTACATTATTTTATAATGTTCTGATAGAAGAGGAGCCCAATAAAGTTGTGCTGGGTTTAAATTCTGCAGGTTTTGTTACCCAGTACTTTTGTGGCTTCTAGGTCTTGCAAACATGCCAGTTTTTCAGACTTTCATTGAAAAATAATGATGAGCATTTGGAAATTACCTGAAGCAGTTTATCCTGCTCTATTTCCTTTCTCTCTATCTCTCTGTCTCTTTCTATCTCTTTTTCTTTGTCAAACTGTCTCTTGATTATCTTTCCCTTTGCTTCTTTATATGTTGTTCTTTATCAAAGTTAGAAGTTAGAAATCCATATCTAAAGTAAATAACATCAATAATAATGTACAGAAAAGCAATGAGTTAGAACGTACACTGAAATGGGAATGGCAAGAGGCCATTTTGGATTTCTTCCTGATTTGTTTCTGACAAGTATATATTGAATAGAAAATAAGCATTTTGAAAAGATAAATGTCTAAAAGTATTTTTTTTCTTTTACTGAACTTCATACTTTAAAAAAATTCCTTCAGTATAACTTCTTTAGTTGGAGTAAGGTTCAAGAGAGGAAAGACAAGACAATGCCAGACAGGCAATTGGAGTCCTCCCATGGCATATACCTTTTTTAGTACTGAAGCCCAGAAAGTGTAAGTGTGCTCTGTTTGCTGTATGATAATGACAGAGTTAATGACAAAGGTATATGCATATAAAGTTGGAGATAAGAGAATCCTTTCTGATGGTGTTTTCAGGTCTAAATTTCCGGTTATTTAGTTTGTCTGAGAGAGAGAGTTCCTGTCATTGCTGCAACGAAATTCCTCAGACTGACAGAGACTGAAAGGAATTGATTTGGCTGCATGAGTTTAGAGATATAAGGGCATAGTGCCAACATGTGACAGTACAAGACCTTCCTTCCATCTAGTCTACTGCCATTGCGTACACACACAGATATGACAAATGTCACCTGGAGATCATGACTTTGAGGTAGAGATGAAACAAGCTATAATCATGGTGTTTTAAAAAAAAACTATTCAAGAAAATGTTTCATAATGCTTTACCATTTAATGAGCAAAACACTAAAGCACGCTGAAACATCTTTGAGTCAAGCATATTCAAGAGACAACCTGCCTGCTCTGCTGATAGGATCAGAAATAATTCTAATTGCCTAAATGAGTACACTTTAAAAAAAATCCCCTTGGACATCCCCAAAGGCATTTTCATAAACCTATTTTATCTGGACCATCTTTAGAATTGTTTATTCTGATAATTATACATTGTGTCATCTCATCCAGTTTTAAAATTCAGATACTTGATGGGGGTGGGCCTTGGACTTCCAACAGGGCAGGGCACCATGCCCTCTTTCAAGGAAGAAGGGGGAGGGAGGAGGAGTGGGGGGGTAGTGGGAGGGGACCGGGAGAAGGGGAAGAAAGGAAAAAAAAATTTATTTCTTTAATTATGTTCTTGAATGGAAAAAATAAAACAAAACAATGTATGGAAAAAAATTCAGATACTAAGTTCTGCATAGTGCTAAGCAAGAAGCTGTAATTCTATTTTTAAAAATTGCAAAATAACATACTTTACAGTAGCGACAGCCATTCCTTTCTTCTAGTACACAATAAGCTTCACTTGTTTGACCTGACATCCAAAGTTTTCTTAATAAAACTAGTAAAATGTTTGGTCATGTTTCTAACCTCTTCGTATCTCTTTCCCTGCCCCACCCACCCAGGTCTTGTTTTGTTTGTGTGCACTGTTTCTACCTCCTCAAAGCCACTGCTTCTTTTAAAGTTTACCCCGAGAAAGTCCTCTGTTTTAGAAGCCAAGAACTAATCTTGAAGAGATAATTACACACAGAATGTGAAAAATCTCTCTAGCATAAGGGCGTCATGCGTGTAAATCTTGCTATTCTCAGTTCTTTTTATTGAGTCTGAAGAAGCATGTTACAACACTGTCTCCCTTTTCTCTAAAGTTCTGCCACTGAGGAGAAAAACACAATTATGTAGAAATTCTTTGAAAAATAAATCCTATAGTTAAAAGCTGACAAATGAAAGTTTTAGAACTTTAAAGCAATATAGGCTAAAACACCATACTAAGACTAATAAAAAGCATTAGTAGGAGCTGAATGTAGTGGCTTGCCCTTGTAATCCCGGTCTCTCAGAATACTGAAGCACAGCTTCATAAATCCCAGGCCAGCCTGGACTACACAGCATGATCAAAAAACAAAAGTTGATATAAATAGAATTATTCAAAATTATTATTTGAAATTTTCAAAAAGTCTCATTAATTATGATAAAAGGATAACAAAAATGTTAGTACTTGGATAGAATCTGTAAAAGTTGTAGATCTGCCAATTCTTATAATGATCCAGATAATGTCAGTCACATATCTAATGTACTAATGTGCCTCTCTGTCCTACAACTATACAAATTATTTGGGTTTGTGTGTGTGTGTGTTTGTGTGTGTGTTTCTCTGGTTGTTATTGTTGTTGCTTACAGAGGGTCTCACTGTGTTGCTCAGACTGACCTAGGATATACTGTGTAAACCAGGCTGGCCTTTCAACTCACAGAGTTCCTCCTGCCTCCTGAACTGAGATTAAAGGTATGCACCAAGAGGCTAGAGAGGTATCTCTGCAGTTAAAAGTTCTTATTTTTCTTGCAGAGGAGACCTGGATTTAATTCCCACCATTAGATGGTGGCTCACAACCATCTGTGACTCCAGTTCCAGAGGATCGGATACCCTCTTCTGACCTTGTCAGGTATTAGGCAAGTACACAGTACACATACATACATGCAGGGAAAACAAAATTAGCCAAAAAGAAAGACATGCACCACCATGCCAGCTGAAGTACGTGTGTGTGTGTGTGTGTGTGTGTGTAAAAGTGTAGGAGTGGTTCTGACCCTCCCTGGGGAGGGGTCAGCACTTTGCGGGCTTTTCCAGAGGTGGAGTCCAGACCATGGCAACTCCCAGGGGGAGGGGGCTTGAGATGGAGCTTTCTGCTCCATTGGCATTCCATTGTTGCCCCAAGGATGAATGCCAGGGGCTGGGGTGACGTTTTCAATCAATCATCCCAGACTCCTTGGATATAGGGGCGTTGGCCCAAGTCTGGCAATGTCCTGTTGCATGGGGCAATGTGGGAGAGGGGAGAGCTGGGAGGTGGGCTCATGCTCAGAGAGAGGAGTGGCTGGAACAGCATTTGGTTTACTGTCATCCTGGAGTCCTCAGGCAGCTGCTTTTTGAGGGAGATGAGAAGACAGGTGGCTAGGAGAAAAAATATTGTTATTATTGGCCCTATAAAATGGGACTAGTCATGGGAAGTCATTAACTGCCACAAAGAATGGAACAGGGAAGTGCCCTGGTTATACAGGTGAGGCTCAAGTGTATAATTGGGACACAATAGCATATAAAATCAGATTTTAGTTGGTAGTTGTCCTTGATCCAGGAGAGTTGATACCAATGGTGAAGTTCCAGGAGCTGGTGCAGGTATTGGCGTTGTCTGGAGAGCCCTTTGTCTTGGTCCAGAAAGCAGGAGTGACCTGTAAAATATGCTTGAAACTGGGTGAGGTTAACGTAGCAGAACTTTTTCCCGGAACCTGTAAGAGAACTGGAACAGATTTATATCTTGGTGTCATAAGAAAAGGCTATTGCTTTTAGAATACACCTGAAACCTGTTAATCCTGGACTATGAAGCCTATTAAAGAGACACATCTGTCTGTATTTTAGTAGGAAACTTAACAAATGAAGTAATGAGCTACCAGTACCTTAAGTCATCAAATGCCACCAGACACATCTGGGAGGGGTAAATGAGCAAAAATAAAAAGCACAGCTTTTTTTCACTATGCAGGCAATCCCAAATCTCTTTACAGTCCTTGAAAACATCAGCATAGAAGCAGTGCTTGCTGTTAGCTGCTGAGTACAAGAGACCCAAAGATTTTTCTTATGGGGGGGGGAAGATTTAGTCTACCTGTCTTGTCAGGATGAGAAGATCCATTCCCCGGAAGGCATCCAGGAAGCTGAAGATGGTGAAAGGCCACTGTGTGGGTGCCTTTGCCAAACCCAAAGGCAAGGCCTGGAAACAGAAGGTCTTTTGCAACCACACATCTTCTTGGAGGAGCTATAGTGTGCTGCAGAAGGTGGCATGTCTCTGTGTTAGAAGCTTTTTTGTTAAATGCTCTACCCTCAGATCTGTAAAGGCACTTGAGAATTGGGTACCATTACCTATGATTTAAACTGAGCATATAAACTAAATTTAGATGTGTATTTTATCCAATTAGTTACAATTTTCCAATGCTAGTAAATGTAAGAAGATTAAAAGGAATATTTTAATAAGTCAAAGAATTCTAGCACATGTGGGTACTCTTTACCCAACATGGCACCGAGGTCAAAATGGCAGCTGTAATGTTCTTTAAGAGACAAGACAAGCCCACTCCCTTCCAGCTTCCAGTCTTAGCACCTCTCTCTCTCTCTCTCTGTCTCTCTCTGTCTCTGTCTCTCTCTCTCTCTCTCTGTCCCTCCTCTCGGAGAGGCAGCTGCTCACTCTCTTCTCTCCCCTTCTCTCTTTCTCTCTCTCTTTCTCTTTCTCTCTCTCTCTCTCTCTCTCCCTCCCCCCTTTCTGCCCCTCTTCCTTCCCTTCCATAACCACTAAATAAATGTCTAACTTTACTATGCATGGAGTATCTGTCTCTCTCTTGCCTGCCCACCTCCACATGGCTGGGAAATAGCCTCCTTTGTTTGGGGACCTGCTGCATGGTCTTGACCCTGCAGCAAGCTGCCAGGGACCCGCAGCAAATCCATTTCAGCAGCTACCCCCGTGTTGGTGTAGGAGGGTCTTCTGTATTTGTGTTACTTTCATTGGTTAAATAAAGAAAACTGCCTTGGCCTTTTGATAGGGCAGCCCTTAGGTGGGTGGAGTAGACAGAATGGAATGCTGTTAGAGAGAAGGCAGTGTGGCAGACGCCATGCTTCTCCCGCCCAAGATGGACACTGGGAAAAACAAACCCCTTCAGTCGGACCTCTGTAATGCTAGGAATATTCTTAACACGAGCCTCTCCACCGACACAAATTAGACTGGATAAAAGATGCCCACGTTTAATAAATGCAGTGCTCCCCAGTGTCCGGGAGAGCATGGCAAAGAGAAGAAAGCGAGAGGGGGGGGGCACCACGCAAACCCTCAGCAGCAGCCTAAATATCCTGTGGGAACAGTTCTGACCCTCCCTAGAGAGGGGTCAGCGCTTCGTGGGCTTTTCCAGAGGTGGAGTCCAGACCAAGGCAACTCCCAGGGGAAGGGGGTTTTAGATGGAGTTTTCTGCTCCATTGGCGCTCCATTGGTGCTCCATTGGCACCCCAACGATGAATGCCAGGGGTGGGGGTGACACTTTCAATCATCTACTGCTGGGTCTGGGCCTGGTCTTAAAAGTGGTTTGTATACCCAGTGAGACTCCACTAGAGAAAACTAATTTTTCATTTATGAGTGGCTGTCAATTGGAGATAGCTTCTAGGATAGGGATGGAGGCTCATGTTCACCTCCCCTCTCAGCACTGGGATTGCATTAGACCCAGACCTGTGCAGGCCCTGTGCATGCTTCCCAAGTCTCCATGAGATCCTATGTGCATCTCTCGGGCTGTGTTTAGAGGGCCTTCTTTTCCTGGTGTTCTCCACCACCACCCCACCCCACCCCCGGCTCTTACAGTCTTTCTGACTTCTCTTCTGAGGGGTCCCCTGAGCTGTGAGGGGAGGAAATTGGTGGAGACGCCCCACTTAGGAGTGAGTGTTCCAAGGTCTCTCACTCTCTACACCTTTCCAGTTGTGGGTCTCTGTATTTATTACTGTCTGATGCAAGAGGAAGCTTCCCTGATCATGGCTAGAACCGTTTCCACAAGCAGGTATGATAGACCCTGCCTGTAATCCCAGCGTGAAGAAGTCTGTGAATTGGACACTAGTCTGGACTACGTCATGAGTTCCAGGCCAGCTTTAGCTACAGATTGAGACCCCCTCTCAATCCAAACCCATCTCCAAACCAAAAACTATCTATGAGAATGTAATCTCTTCATATTATAGAGGTTTGTTGTTGGGGGGAGGGGTTGAGGGGATTTCAGGGAAGGCTACTGTAGCTGAGGCTATCTTCAAACTCCTGATCTTCCTGCCTCTACCTCCCAAATGCAAACCAATTTCCCCAACATTCCACTGCCACACACACCCCACCCCACACCAACTTACTTAGTTTTCTCGGAAGAATGTTTTCAAATTTGTTCCTCATTGTCTTTTAAGTCCTGAAGATTCTGTCCAGCTTCAGGAGAGACCTGGAGTTGCATTTCAGATAATGAGGAACTTTAATAATGAGGGCTACTTGAAGTCAGGTGACTAGAATGGAAAATCTGTCACCTGCAGAACAAAGGAAAGTAAGGGGTAAGGACTCTTTAAACTTAGAGGGGAAAGGTCTCTGATCTTAGATTAGTTGAAGGTACTTAATTCGGTAAAAGATGTGGCATGTTCTCTAAAGAGCAACACTGGCAATGGCTCGGGAGCACCTTGGGGTGCGCGGGCTGTGCACTGCCCTGCAGGGTTCCTGTGATCATTTTTATGGTGGTGATTTAGTATTGCTAGAGAAAAATCCTCCAGACTTCTGTTCTAAGGTTAGAAGTCTGTCAACTGGCACTTTGGGGATGGATATGTCTAGGGGTTATTTAACTCACAGTTAAGTATAAGAGAGGTTGGGGGTGATGAGATGAGATGAGACAAGAGCAGAAGAGGAAGAAAAGACATTTTTATATTTGTGCAGTAAGATTAGGGGTCTACAAAATTAATAATAATCATAAAACAAAAGCATTCTAAATTTTTTTTAAATGAGGAAGATTTTGGTGTACAGCTGTAATCCCCTCTCAAGGAGTGATGGCAGGAAGGTAGGGAATTTGAGGATAAGTCAAAGTATATAGAAATAGTCTGTCTCAAAAACAACAAATAGGAATTTGAAATCATACCCCAAACAAAGAATTCAGTATGAATTAGAATAGTAAGCCAAGGAACTTCCTGAGAAGATAGGATTAACATACCCAAAACAATGATTAAAAGAAAGTATCCAGGACAACCAGGGCTACACAGAGAAACCTGTCTGGGGTGTGGGGGAGAAAGAAAGAAAAAGAAAGAAAGAAAGAAAGAAAGAAAGAAAGAAAGAAAGAAAGAAAGAAAGAAGAAAATTAGACAGGCATGATGGCACATGCCTTTAATCCCTCTGTTCCACAGGTACAGAGGAGTCTCAGTTTGAGGCCAGTCTGATCTACAGAGCAAGTACAAGACCAACAAGTGGGATTTAAACAGTGCATTTTATATAACATCATTTAAAAAAGTTTGAAAAGAGGTTCCCAGCACCTCCAAACAAGATTCCATAGTCCCATAACGACACTGGGAGTGACTTAGCTGCAGCTTTCACAAAAAGACCAAGACCATGCCTTCACATGCTTTCTGTATGCTTTTATCTTTCAGTCCCGCAGTCTGCCAATAGTATTCATGCTAGGCACTCAGACAACTGAGATAGGAGGACTACTTTGAGTTTGAGGCTAGCCTAACTATATAGTGATTTCCAGGCCAGCCTGGGCTACAAACAACAAAAAGCAAATGCAAGGTGAAATACATTTTTAAAGATTCAAAGATATAAAACAATCACTTTCTTTTAGATTTTATCAGAAAACTATTAAAGAAAATTCTCTACTAAAATTTAAAATTAAACCATTTATTCAAGATGGAATAAAACAAAACAAACAAACAAATAAAAAAAACAAGTCTTGGTAAATTGAGATCAAACACAAGAAATTTCCAATATGTGCTAGAGCTAGAGATGTTGGTCAAAACTGGAGAAGAATGGATGGTTTCAGGAGAATGGTCTTCATTTTATTATTATTATTATTATCATCATCATCACAATCATCATCTTTAAGACGTTTTGGCAGATTTAAATTGTCAAAAATCTATCTAGAAACATCTTACAAGACTATTAAAAGAGGTAAAAATAAATCAAGTAAATGATAAAAGAATGAAACAATTCAAGAAAACTACTTTTGAATTTTTAAAAGAGGAGCTGGCAAGAGAGCGCAAGGGTCAAGCCCATTTGATCAAGCCTGAAGAACTGAGCCCAAGCCCCAGGACCCACATGGTGGAAGGAGAGAACCGACTCCTATAAGCTGTCCATAGAGGAGTACACGCTCTCAGGCACGCACGCACGCACAGAGAGATTACAGAAACAAAAGGCAATGTTTCTAAAGATAAAAGTCTTTAGATGTATTTAACACAGTTTGACCATATATAGAGAAAGGAGAAAATAGCCCATGGGCAATACCTTTTTCCCATCAACCAGTCAGTCGTCTCTCTATGAGTCACAGTGACTGTGTAAAGACAAATCTTCCAGATCTCCAGTCCCAACACTAGTGAAACCCTGCACTATTTAGAAAGCTCCATCTGCTAAGTGTTGACAGAATTCATGGGATATTTCTACAGGAAACAGACATGAAATGAGATGGAAACAAATTCACTTTCTTTCTGGAATCATCATCGCTTGTTTTGTGAGAATAAATTTATAAAGGGTGAATAGGTCACAAAAACGATTAAGACACACATTTATTGGTTTGGTGTGTGTGTGTTGGGCACAAAGCGTGTGTGTCAGGGCCTGTGAGGTTAGAAGACAACTTGAAGGCTTTCGGTCGCTCCTCCTGCCATGTAGGTTCCAGGAACTGAACTCAGGTCAACAGACTTGGTGGCATGTGCTTCTACCCACTGAGCCATCTTAGTTCAAAGCTAAATACCCCAACTATTTCCTTTATTGAAGATGGCCCTCCAGCCAGCAGAAGCCTTGATCTCCCTGAAGGGACAACATTCTAAATATTTAGCATCAATTTCCAGTTAATTTTACCTACTCTCACATTTGAAAATTAACAAAGGCTACAGCAAAGCAGTTACAACTGTGGTTGTTTTCATTTCTGTAATCGTGTAATGTGCATTATATTGAAGGTAGAACTTAAACCGCTCATGCATCTCCCTCTGTCACAAAAATGGCATCAAACTCCTCAGGGAATTTCCACAGCTTTGCGGGAGTAGGGGTGTGGGGGCTGCTTTTTTTTTGTAAGTACTCAGTGTTGTAAGATCTCCAGATATCTGTTGACTAATCTGGATCTTTAATGTCAACAGAGATTAAATGTTCCTTTTACTGGGAATTGTTAAATCCATTTGATACATTAGTTTGTTTATGTTCTTCCACACCAGCACAATCAAACCTAAAGAAATGGGGCCGCGGCTGCAGGGATTTTCGGAGGGATTTTGTCTGTTTTGCTCTTTTATATTACATTTTACTTAGAGGGTTGGGGGACAGAGGACAACTTCGGGAGTTGATTCTCTCCTTCCACCATGTAGGGTCCCAGAGATCAAACTCAGGTCCTCAGATTCAGACGCAAGCACCCGGACCCACCCAGCCATCACTGTCCTGGATTTTCAGTTTTCAACAGATTCAGAGCTAAAAGTCTAGACCTGAAGTATCTGGAAGAATGGATAGTAACATTTGCACCCCACTGTGAAGTGTACCGAAAGCTAAAGTGGCTTCGAGGGTGAGCAGAGGAGTCTGTCTGTTGGTGGCTGGTGTGTGAAGAAAACAAGCAGAGCGGGTTTGGGCTGTAGAATTCATCTGTTCAGTGTAAGATGCTGCAAATTTTCTATTTGAAAGCATTTGTATTAGCAACCGGGGGAAAGTAAAGCATTTGGACCACACTGCACAGCAGAAATATAACAAGAGCCACCAATTCTAATCTCATACCTTGTTTCCAACTTTCTCTAAAACTGTCAGCAGGAGCCAGGGAAGGTGACTCAGGCCTGTAATCTGAGCACTCAGGAGGCAGAGGCAACAACATGGCTGTGCTCCAGGACAGCACTGGCTATGCAGTAAGTTCTAGGTCAACCTGGACAAGGTGTAAGACATAGTTTCCAGCCCCCATTGGGGGACATGGTGGGAGAGAGAGTAGCATATTTTAACAAAACTTAACTAAATATTTTTAAAATGGAATCATAAAAGATTGGTATGCAATATTTTCTTTTCATGATCAGTCTTCAAAACAGAACAAATGTGTGTTTTCATTTACTGAAATGAGCCATAATTGTGTGTGTGTGTGTGTGTGTGTGTGTGTGTACCCATCGCTTCTTCACTGGTGATGAATAGTCCAATATAAACACTAGTTATTACAGCAAAACTTAATTTCAAGCACCTGTGTCAAGCCAATACAGTATAAAAATAGAGAATGGTTTAGTAGAAGAATTGTACTGTAACAAATTAGAATCTAGTTTACAGTAAGTCTCTTGGCCAAAGAATTATATTAGAACTACTTCCCAAAATATATGTTCTAATAAGATTCTCCTACTTAGAAGAAGTAAATAATCTATTAGGTGATTATAGAATAAGGACCAATAAAAGACTGTTAGTGTTTTTTTATTATTATTTTATGT
This sequence comes from Ondatra zibethicus, assembly GCA_004026605.1. Classification (NCBI taxonomy): domain Eukaryota; kingdom Metazoa; phylum Chordata; class Mammalia; order Rodentia; family Cricetidae; genus Ondatra; species Ondatra zibethicus. The sequence goes on along the minus strand of PVIU01002331.1, from coordinate 29,913 downwards.
GTATGAGTTTTTAGCCTGAATAACTCTATACCTGGTGCCTGATGAGGTCAGAATATGGTGTCAGACCTCTTGACACTAGAATCATAAATGGCTATAAGCCACCACGTGAGTGTTGGGCATTAACCTAGGTCCTCTGGAAGATCCACAAGTACTCCTTAACCACTCTAGGAATTGACACAGGGTCTTCTGAAAGAGCAGTGTGCTGTCAAAACTGCTGAGCCAACTCCCCAGTAAGATAAACTGCATTTTTAAAAAGTTATCAACTTTTATACTTTTGAGTGTAATAGCACACGCCCGTATCCCCAGCACTTGGAAGAAAAAGGTACAAGGATCAGGAGTGCAAGGCCAGCCTCAGCCACAAAGACAGTTCAAACAGGTCCTGGGGAGATGACTGTTGGGAGGGGTAAAATTTTTGCTATGTAAGCATGAGTACCTGAGTGTGGATCCCCAACACCCACATACAATCCCAGATAATCCTTGGGAGTTCCAGCACTGGTGAGGCACAGCTTCTCAGGTGCTTGCTAGCTCACTCTTGTAGCTGAATCAGTAACCAACTCTGTCTCAAAAAGATAGGTAGCGAAGGAAGGTGTCTGCTAATAAACACCACAAACGCACTTGAGTGCAAATGCAACAACATACATGCATACACCACACACATGCAAAGCTACTGCCTCTGGCTCCCGGTACGCTATTTTTTTTCAGTTATATACAAAAGAATACACAATAATGAAAAAAAGTTTTCTTTCTTGTAGTTTTAAGAAAAGGTCCTTAGCATTAGCTGTCACTCCCTCTCTTACCCCCACAATCCCTACCCCTCACCATTTAATCCTTCCATTTTATCTCCTGCCCCTCTTTCTCTTTAGCTACATGTTCTATTTCCTCTTCTTTAGAGGATTCTTCCCTTCCCCTTAGTTTGTTATTCTATTCCTAATCCCTGTGGTTATTCTAATAATTAGCATGCCAACAGAAGGCTCAAGAGCTAACATCCACTATAAGAAAATACTCTTATAATTAGGGGTGTCTGTTAACTGACTCAGGATGATGTTTTTCTAGCTACATACATTTATCTGCAATTTTCATGATTTCAGGTTTTTTAATAGTATGATATCTCATTGTGTAAATGCGCTACATTTTCTTTATCCATTCATCTGTTGGCAGACCTTTAGGCTATTTCCAATTTCTGGCTTTTATAAATAGAGCAGTAATGGCAAGTGTCTCTTTAGTAGAATATGCCTTGGATACAGGCTCAAGAGTGATAGAAGTGGATCTTGAGGTATTTCTATTCCCATTTTTCTGAGAACCACCACACTGATTTCCATAGTGGCTGTAAAAGTTTGCAATACCGCCAGCAATGAATGAGTGGTCTCCTTTCCCCACACCTTCGCCAGCATGAGCTGTCATTTGTTTCATTGATCTTGATCTTTCTGACTGCTCCAAGATGGAATCTCAAAGTAGTTTGATTTACATTTCCCTGATGACTCAGGATGTTGAGTGTTTAAGTGTTTCTCAACCGTCTGTGTTTCACCTTTTGAGAATTCACCTTTTATACCTGTACCCCATTTCTTGTTTGAGTTGTTTTCTTGATGTCCAGTTTTTGAATTCTTCATTTATTTTTAGATATTATCCCTCAACCTGATATGTAATTGGTAAAGATATTTTCACATTCTGCAGCATGCTGCGTTGTCCACATGATAGTGCCCTGTGCCAGAGAAGTTTTTCAATTTTATGAAGTCCCACTAATTAATTGTTATTTTGGGTGCATGTGCTATCAGTATTCTCCTCAAAAAGGCTTTTCTTTTGCAAAGAGCTCAAGATTATTTCCTATTTTCTCTTCTGTGAGATTCAGGAATCTGGACTTATGTTGAGGTCGTTGACTTGGAGTTGAGTTTTGTAATAAATATGGACCTATTTGGATTCTTCTGCATGCAGACAGCTTGACCAGCACCATTTGTTGAAGATGTTGTCTTTTTTCTAGTGTGAATTTCTGAGTTCTTCAAAAATCAGGTTTCCATAGATGTGTGAACTTATATTTGGGTCTTCTATTCCATTGTTCAATATGTCTGTTCTTATGCTAATACCATGCTGTTTTTATTACTATGGCTCTGTAGTACAACTTGACATCAGAGGCAGTGATGCTTCCAGCAGTTCTTTTGTTATTCGGGATTGCTTTTGCTACTCTGAGGTGTGTGAGTGTGCGTGCACGCACGCACGTGCGTGCACACGTGCCGAAAGGCATGCACATATGTGTTTCCATATGAATCTGAAGATTAGCCTTTCAAGATCTGTGAAGAATCTGTGCCAAAATTTTGATAAGGGTTGTATTGAATCTGTAGATTGCTTTTGGTTAGGTGGCCAAAATCATTGTGTTAATCTTACTGATCCATGAGCATGGAAAGGCTTTCCATCTTCTCCTGTCTTTTCTAATTTCTTTCTTTAGTTCTTAGAGTTTTTATTATACAAGTCTTTCACTTGCTTGGTTAAAGTTACCTCAAGATTTTTTTTTTTTTGAGGCTATTGCAAAAGGTATTGTTTCCTTGTTTCTTTCTCAATTCATTTGTCATTTTTTCATAGGAAGGATACCTATTTTGTGTTTTAATTTTGTCTTACACATTCAAATCACTGTTCGTCATTGAAGGCAGTCAGGACAGGAACTCAAAGAAGGCAGGAATCTGGATACAGGAGCTGATGCAGAGAACATGGAGGAGTGCTGCTTACTGGCTTGCCCTCATGGCTTTCTTATTCTACTTTCTTCTTTCTTTCTTTCTTTCTTTCTTTCTTTCTTTCTTTCTTTCTTTCTTTCTTTCTTTCTTTCTTTCTTTAGTTTTTAATTCTTCCTTAAGATTCTCTGTCATGGGGTTATTTTTTGGTTAATAGATTTTTAGTGACTGTTTCTATTTCACTAGGGGTTATGGATCTGTTTCAATGCTAATCGATTTAGCTTTGGTAGGACAGACAGACACACACATACACACACACACACACACACACACATATATATACATATCAAGAAATTTTCCCTTTTGGTGGACTGTAGATTTTTAAAGTATGCCCTTATGATTCTCTGAATTCCCTTGGTCTATTGTGATGCCTCCCTTTTGTCTGTAGTTTTATAAATTTAGATATTCTCTATCCTTTAGTTAAGTTGACTAAGAGTTTATCTGTGCTATTGATTTTGTCAAAGAACAAACTCTTTCTTTAACTGATTCTTTGGAGGTTTTTTTGGTGTTGTTTGTTTTCATCCATTTCATTTCGGTGGTTGATTATTTCTTGCCCTACTTCTTCTGGATATAATTTCTTTCTTTTCTCTCTCATTCTTTGTTGTTGTTCTAGAGCTCTCAGTTATGCTATTACATTACTAATGTGAGAGTTCACCCCCCCTTTTTAATGCAGGCATTTAGTGTTATGAATTTGCCTCTAAAACCACTTTCATTGTGCACCATATATTTTGATATGTTATATTTTCAATCTCATTAAAATTTTCAACTATTTGAATTTCTTTCTTAGTTTATATCTTCACCCATTTTCCATTCATGAATGTTTTTCAGTTTCCATGAATTTGTAAGCTTTCTGTTGTTTTTATCCTTGTTGATATCCAGCTTTCATATGTGGTCATCTGATAGGATACCAGGTGTTTTTTCCATTTTCTTGTATTTGTTGAGACTTGTTTTGTATCTAAGTATAGGACAAAGCTCCATGAGCTGATGAGAAGGAAATATAGTCTTTTGTGTTTGACTGAACTGTTCTGTCAATATCTGTTAGATCCATTTGGTTTATAATGTCTATTAGCTCAAGAATTTCTCTGTTTAGTTTTTGTCTGAATCGCCTGTCTGTTGGCAAGAGCAGGATAGTAAAGTCTCCCACTCTCAGTATGTGAAGTATGTAATTTAAGCTGTAGTAGTATTTCTTTGATGAGCTTGGGTGACCTTATGTTTAATGCATTGATGTTAAGAATTGCAGTATCTTCTTGGTAGATTTTTTTCTGATGAGTATGTAGTGTGTTGTGGAAATTTATTTAGCCAATAGCCTTTGAGGGTACTGAACTTAGGGGTGTGGTCTTTTGTCTGCAGATGCGATTGCTTTTAAGAGAGAGGAGGGGGTTCTCTCACCCTTTCGGGTAGTGGTCAGAGTTCTGTTTGCTGCTCCCAGCACCCATAGAGTAGAGGACCGTGGCAGCTCTCTACCTTTATTGTGTGTTTCCCAAATAAATATTTTGTTATCCTTTATTTTGGGCTCTCATGAACTTTCTTACTTACACTTACATTTTGGTGCCCAATGTGGGGCAGTTTGTCCTTGTAAGGGCATTTGGGTTCACAAGGGTCCAGGCAAGGTTCTACTTTTTTTCTCTTTACAGGAAGATAGAGATACCCACCTTAAAGAATTAAAGACCTTGGACATACAGATGTCTAAGAAGAAAGGAAAGCCAACCAGTAAAAAACTACTAAATAAAGAAAAATCTGATCTATGGTACCAATATTCTCTGCAGAATAAAATCTTATTACCTAAACACCTTTATCTCTTTACTTCCCAGAAAAGTTGTAGTCCAGACTCAACTAAAAATCAAAGCTGGCTTTGGAGTTGGAGCATGGTTCTCTTCTCTAAATCTAAGTATGTTGTTAAAAGAAAAATTCATGGTTTCTGTTTCATGTCAGAAGAGCCATCTGGTATTTTCTTTGCTTTCTTGGGCACATGGAAAAAATGATATTTTCTAACACTCTTGCAGTTCTATGGAACTACTTGACTAATTTTGGAAACTGGGTTCTGGCTTTATGTAAGGGCTATCACTCCCAGTCTTGGTTAGCTGTGGACATGAGTTTACTGTAGTTTGCCACCTTTGCAGTTGCTTGAGATGCCACCTACTTCAGATATAACTCTGTTATCATTAAAATATTACTTGCATCCTAATAGTCATATGTTAGGGCTAGAGCTTATTTCAGTGGTAGAGTACTTGATTGGCTTGGACAAGACTCTGAGTTCAACCCTCAGAAACACACACACACACAGAGAGGGGGGGGGGGAGAATGGAGCTTAAGATAAATCTGGAATTTCCAGGTGAGGCATATATGGTTGAATGAGTTATGGAGGTTCTGCCTTCAAACAGGCATTAATCTTTAAATAAAGGATTGGAGAAAATGAGACAGTCTGTGCCCACCCTTTCCCTTCTTACACCATGTGAGATGCCACAAGAAAATGCTCACAAGTCAGTAAGATAAATGGATAAATGTACATTCTGCTAAACCTGCTGACAAGAGCTTGATCCCCAGGACTCACATGGTTGAAAGAGAGAGAGTTGACTCACAAGTTGTCCTCTGGCATCCACAGATTGTTGTAGTATACTGTCACTCACACACATCAAAAAATAAAAAAAGAAATGCGATTTTAAATATTCTCTAAAAGAAGATTCTCATCATATAACAGTGGTTTGATTTTGAACTTTGTAGCCTTCAGACCAGTAAGAAGCAATTTGCTTTATAAATTACCTAGTCTCCAGTATTTGGTTACAGCAATACAAATGAACTAAGGCAGATTTTAAAGAACAAAGCATCATGAGGTGAGATCTCCTACTTATCCATAGTATCTTTACCACTGACTGGCCAGACTAGTCAAAATTAACTGATTGTTGATACAAAGCTTCAACCTTTCTAGCTAGTACAATGTCTGTAAACATATCCTTCTTTGGGGTACTATATTTTCTTGAGAACAACAGCAAAAAAAAAAAAAAACAACCACCAATTCATTTGGGTAGGTGCTTATTGTCACACAAAGTATAATAAAAAAATTCTGTGGTTTGATTCACCTTGATGACTAAGGAAAGTTCCCTAGCCAGGAACAATAGCTAACACCTGTGATTTCAGTACTTAAGTTGCTGAGTTAGGAGGACTAAACTCGAGGTCATCCTAGGCTACATACTGAGACCCTATATTTAAGACAAAAGGAAAAGGGGGTGTTCTTCTTATGAACAGGTGAAGAAATTTTAGATAATATTTTTATTATTTCTTTGAGAATTTGAGACATGCAAACAATCTCTCTCTCTCACTCTCTCTCTCTCTCTCTCCTCCTGTGAGTCCAATTTGTGCAGTTTATAAACTCATGAGGGTTCAGTCACCCACTAAAGAATGGCCAATATACCAGGGATCCCACATTTAAAGAAAGCAGACTCTTCTTCTCTTAACAGTCTTCATCTATCAACAGCTCCTCAGGAAGGGGTGGTGGCTCATGAGCCCCTCCTTCATGTTGTAATATTAACTTGATCGTGTATGGGTCTTATGGAGGCAAATCACACCTGCTGTGAGTTCCTGGGTTCATTGGTCCTGCATGTCCAGAATACTAGGCTTTGTCCCAGGCTTCCCAAATTCTAATTCTTATCATCTTTCTGATCCCTCTACCTCAGAGTTTTTACCTGAACCCTGAAGAGAGTGCAGGTGATAAGAGGTCCTATTTGTGGCTGAGCATTCTATAGACAGTTGTTCTCTGTACTTTAATAATGCTCTAACAACTTCCTCGATTGTCTTCTCTAACTATAGAGCAACTCAGGTCATTTCTCTTTTACACCTACAATAGGACAATATGTTGATAACTTAGAATTGGCATAGAGCAGTATTATAAGCAGTTATGCTAATAAAGACACACCACTACCAGCCACACCAGGAATTCCAAAATACTGTGATGATTTATAAAAACTACAGAGAATAAAGGAGCCTGCCAAATTTTATCATGACCCACTTTATAAGAGAATGCTGACCTTTATTGTTACATGCTCAAGTACTTACAGATAAAATGACAGGATGTCAGAGATTTGCTTTAAAATTATCTCTTGGGTGGAAATGAATAGAGCTTTGATGAACTAAGACTGGAATCAAGCCATTAAGATATAAAATAGGGAAGGGAGGACACCCCAAACTACAATGTCTACTTTATGTCTGTTTTAGCTTTTGAAAACTACATGTCTGAATTTTTAATAAAATGTGTTTTAATTGGGAAACAATACAAGGTATGGTAGTGTAAGTCTCTACCCTATAATTACAGCACTCAGGAGACTGAGGAAGAAGAATTATATATTTAAGGCCAGTTTGAGGTACATATCAAGACTATCTCAAAAAAGGAGGAGAAATCTGTTGGTAGTGGGAGGGGAGAGAGGAAAGAGGTGGGAAGAAGGGGGGATGGGATGGGAGGGGAGAGGGACAAGAGGGGAAGCTGAAAATGAAATAAAATATCACAAAATGAGTGTGTGAAATGTCTTAGTTTTATATTGGTTGTGAGCCTGGCTTTTAATGGCTGAGCCATCTCTTAACTTTATTTTAATTCTGCTCTAAGAAAAAAACAAAATGAATCTAAGCATACAAAGGCAACTTTCTTTGCAGTGGGAGGCTGCTTGTTCATCCGTGCCACCCAGAACTGAAATAACCACACAGAAACTGTATTAATTAAATCACTGCTTGGTGCATTCACTCTAGCTTCTTATTCACTAACTCTTACTTCTTAATTTAACCCATTTCTATCCTTCTTTTTTATTTAAACAGAAAGGGGAGGTGATGTGGGATTTCCCTCTGTGTGCTGTGATTACCATTGATTAATAAAGGAACTGCTTTGGTCCTATAGCAGAGCTATAGGGGAACAGAGCTAGGCAGGGGGGGAACTAAATAGAATGCTGGGAGAAAGGAGGCAGAGTCAGAGAGAAACCATGTAGCCACCACCAGAGACAGACATGCTGAAACTTTACCTGGTAAGCCACAGCCACATGGTGATACACAGATTAAAAGAAATGGGTTAAATTAATATGTAAAAGGTAGCCAATAAGAAGTTAGAGCTAATAGGCCAAGCAGTGATTTAATTAATACAGTTTCTGTGTGGTTATTTCAGGAGTCTGGGTGGCCAGGAAACAAACAAGCAGCCTCCTACTGCATGTCTCTCATCTACTGGGGAGGCAGAGTGGGTCCTTCTGGGAAGTGGAAGGCAGGGGAATGAATGTGAGAACAGGTGTAACTCAGCACAAGGCTGTGTGTATTCACATGGCAGCATACTCGGCAATTCTAGATTCTTGGTGTTTGCAGAAAGCATACAACGCATGATATATGAACCAAATTATCTCTATGCAAAATTTTGACCATTAATACCAACATCTTTTAAATCACTCTGTGGGTAATTATGCAGACCAAAACAAAATATGTTCATCATGCAACCTCCGGTTTACAATGATGGGCCAAAGAACCTTAACAACTAGCTTCCTTGGCAATTAAGGGGAGGTCACAGACTGTAAACCCCCCAGTCACCAAGTCTCTAGGAAATTGCCAGGACCACTGTTGGGTTGTTTGGCTTGCACCCCTTCACTTCATCTCCTCACGCCCAGTTTCTCTTCCTGTGTCCAACCTCTCCAGACTGACCCTCAGCTGCAATGGCTGCCTTCAACTCCAGGTTCCCTGCTGACTACAAGTGCAGCCAGATGTTCTGAACCTCAGTCCTCTCTCTCACCCTGCCTTCAGCAGGAATCCCCCATGCCTCTTGAGTCCCACAGGCACTCATCTGGGAAGCATTTATGCTTAAGAGGCTGGTTGGTAGTTAGGTTAAATATTAATTATTTTGTCTCCGCTGTGTATAAAATACATTTTGATTGCTCTCACTCAAAATTATCTATCTCCTGCCCTTAACTAAAACTAATTCCTGTGTACAATTATATGCTGGCTGCTGATAGCTTATTATTCCAAATTGGAAATCACTATCACAAGCTGAATGCAAACATGTCTAATGTATGACCATCAAAATGACCTAGCTACTTCCTGTGTGACCACATGTACCTGATATGATATAATAAGCTCCCATGTAACATTTTGTTAGTACTTTCAACTTGCTTGCTCTCCTTGAGAGTGGGTAAAGTCATATACATGGTAGTTTTAGGTAGGTTTAGCTTGTTTAAATGCTGCTGTTTATAATAAAACAATGTACAGGTGGTAGATAACTTAAAATTAGAGACATGAGTTTGAAGAGGTAGTGATACTAACCATCAGAAATATCGGGTTTGTTAATAAATTTTAATGAAATTTCATAAAATTGCTGACTTACAGCTGGTTTGTTAGCGTAAAATTTAGCAGCCTCATCCACCTACAGCTGTGTCCCCGCCAAGCCAGTCTCTCCCTCACCAAGAGCAGATCCAACACAGAGTCGTGTTTTACGTGCTGCATCAGTTCAGGGGAAAATGGGATAATGACCTTGATCCTCATTCCTAGCATCTATTTTATTTGTCTTATTTATTCATTTTGGCAGTGCTGGGGACAAACCCAGGGATTCAAGCATGCTAAGCAAGCACTATCACATTTTTAAATTATATACGAGTAGAATTAATTAGAACCTCACATATGAAATATTTTTATGTTCAAAAGAAATTGAAATGATCACTGTTATTATCTGAAAGAAATGAAAGGGCAGCACTGTAAATTCCCACAGGTTATAAAGCCTTTGCCGATTGCTCGTTTCTTCCCTCTGTCTCCTGCAGGTGTCCATGCAGTTGTTTGTACCTTCTTCTCCAGGCTGAGCATCCTAATCCCAGAGCCCAGGCATGAGGCCCCTGGGCTCCTATGTTGCCTGATATTGCACCGAGCCCTACAGCATCCTCTCTAAGCTTCCTGCTCCTTAGTTCACCTTAATCAAAAGAGACTTAATACAATTCTTGTTCAGAATGGTTTACAAAAGAAAAAATTTTTAAGCACACTCAAAAACATTCTCACACCAGAGAGGTTCTATAAACAGAGCTGTGGAACAAGCCAGTAAGAAATCCTTAGCAAAATAGGGCTTTGACCACGGGGGGTGGAGGGAGAAAAGACATGTATAGATTATAATATATCTACTTCATATTGTTCTCTCTCTCTCTCTCTCTCTCTCTCTCTCTCTCTCTCTCTCTCTCTGTCTGTCTCTCTCTCTCTCCACACACCTCTGTGTGCGTGCGTGCATGCGTGTGTGTGCGGTGTAGCACATACATGTGATTGTGTCAGTGTGTGCTTCTATATGTGCCCATTTGGAGGTAGAGCAAGACATCAAGTATCTTTTTCCCGCTCTCCTTTCTTGAGGCAGGGTCTCTCAGTGACCAGGAAGCCTGTTCTGGTTAGGTTTGGTGGCCAGTCAACACCAGGATCCATTTGTCCCTGTTCCCTACTCACTAATGCTAGTGTTGGAAACACAGGCAGCCATGCATGACTTTTTCTGTGGGGCTGAGAACTCAAACTCAGGTCACACCTTCCTTGGGTTACAGTTAGTAACATTTATTTCCACGGTCTGATTCACAGAAGATATTTTAATGACTATTGGAACTGAACTCTAATATTCATTTTAACTCACCCCCCAATGATTGGTAGTTGTACAGTATTCTTGTGATAGGCCAGATGTGTCTTCCCTTGATTATCTCAGATGTGAATAATCTGACTCTGCCCATTCATACATAAAGAGAAATAATTCTTGAGTGGAAAAATGTCTTCATTACCACTGAGAATCAGTAATGGACTGATGAAATGGCCCAGTGGGTAAAGGCTCTTGACCTGAGTTCATGTGGTAGAGAAACAGTTGCCAGAACTTGTGCTTGGACCTCTATAAGCATGCCATGGTACTTAGCCCCCCACCTTCATACATATAAAGAAATAAATGTAATTTAATTAGAAAAAAAGGCAATAATGAGAAATCTCTTCTCTGCTACACTAGAAACATTTTGTGAACTAGAAGCATTTAGTCCCATGGCTGCCAGCAATACCCCGTCCCCATTTCTTCTCCTCCTCCTTTTCTTTTTCTTCTTTTTCTTTCTCCTTTTCCTCACACCACCTCTTCCTCTTCAGCTTTAGACAAAGTCTTACTATATTAGCACCAAGTCTGGCCTCATCCTCACGATTCTTCTGTATTGACAGATGGAGCATGATTGCCTGAGATAAATCTCACACTAATGATCCAAAGCTGACAGAAATGCAGAAACACATGGCAAGAACCAAGATTAAATGATGGCTAAATTCTACCTTTGGACTTACAGTTATGTAAATGAATAAAACACCATATTAAATGCTGAATATGGTGGAGTACACCTTTAATCTCAGCACTCAGGAGTGAGAAGCAGGCAGACCTAAATGAGTTCCAGCCCAACCTGGTATTCATAGCAAGTTTCAGGACAGGTATATACCTGGTAAGACTCCTTGTCAAAGAAAAAAGACTCTTACTCTTACTACATGGTGGGACTCCTTGTCAAAGAAAGAAGTGGGGACAGAGGAAGGGAGGGAGGGAGGGAGGGAAAAAGGGAGGGAGGAAGTGAGGGAAGAAGAAAGAGAGGGAGGAAGAGAAGTAAGAAGGAAGGGAGAGAAAGAGGGAAGGAGGGAGGGAGGGAGGAAGGAAGGAAAGAAGGAAGGAAGAAAGGAAGGAAGGAAACTTTATTAAGTATCTTAGTCACTGTTCTGTTGCTGTGCTGTGACAAGACAACATGACCAAGGCAACTCTTAAAAAAGTAAACATTTCATTGGGAACTTGCTTACAGTTTCCAAGGCTGAGTCCATGACCATCATGGTCAAGACCACAGCAACAAGCTGGCAGGCGTGGTGCTGAAGAAGCAGCTGAGAGCTTATGTCCTGATCCAAAGAGAGCGACTGGGCCTGTCATGGGACCCCAGTGACACCTCCTTCAACAAGGTCACACTTAATCTTTCCCCCAAACAGTTCTACCAACTAAGAACCAAGCCTGTGCCCATTATCTCGGCTTTCAGATGGCTGAGCATAGAGGACAGTAAGCTTGAGGCTAGCCCGTGCTGCTGAAAAGGGGGGGGGGTAAGGAAGAAAGGAGAGTGAATGGAAGTCTAGAAATTCAAGAGTAAAAAACACCAAGTGAGTTGTCTAAGTACTAAACATTTCCTCCAAATATTCCAAGTCAAAACTTAGACGGACAGCAGAAGTTATACAATAATCAAGCCCGAGAGTTCCTACAGGTAGTTTTCACTGCGACACTGGACAAGTGTCATGCATTAGAATCACCGTGTGAAGACTGTGGAGATGACTCAGCAACATGCCACTGCTAAGCCTCACAACCTGGGTTCAAACCCTAGGACCCATGTGGCAGAAGGAGAAAAATGACCCTTGAAAGTTGCCCTCGAACTTCCACACACATGTGCAATGGGACAAGAAATATATAATTGATGTTAAAAGAAATTTTAATGACTATGAGTTCTTTTTTATTGCTTTCATTGAGCTATACATTTTCCCACTCCCCATCCTTCCTCTTCTTTTTACTATGAGTTCTTAGTTCCTTTATTTTTACTGTTCCATTTTTTGTCTCTATGCTAAAATAGGAAGCTAAGTGTGCTCCTGCAAAATATTAGCTTCCTTATGTAAATCTCTCCTATTTTACAAGAGATAAATCAGTGAGTACCTGCAGCAAATTTAGTCTGCTGCTGGGACCCCCTCCCTAGCCCACAGCGGCTTCCCCCTCCTAGCTGCAGTCCTGACGCTCTTCATCTGCAAATGGCTGAGAATAACTCGATAAGAGAGAAATTCTAGTCAAAACAAGTTGCAAGTTTTTATTACTGTTCTAAGCCAGCAAAGTCAGATTTCAGTACCAAGCACTTGTCAAAATGTATCATCTACAGTAGAGATGGAAAAAAAAAACGGGATTACAAGCGTCTTGAGGGAGAGCTAACGTTCTCGATATCCGAAGTACTATAATGATATTCATGTGCAGAGCAAAAAAATATATGAAAAAATGTCAAGGGCTGAAATTTAAAAGGAAAGAAACTAAAAAGAAAAAAATGCAAACAGAAAGAGTATTTGCACAAGTGCGCTCTGGCATGAGCTGCCAACTGGAGGAGCCAGAGCTTGGGCGCTCCACACAGGCGCGCCACCTCCAGCAGAGGAGAGCACCGATAACACAGACACAAGAGACAGGTTGTGAAACAGACAGTGTCTGCAGATAAAATTTGCTACAAATGAGAGGTAGCAACATGCGGAAAGAGAGGCGATTGTGCCACCAGAGTTCAAGTTTTTGTTTTTTAAGCAGTCTTACAGTGTAGCCTATGCTGGACTCAGACTTTCCATCCTCCTGCCTCAGTTTCCCCAGTGTTGAAATTGCAGACAAGTGTCTCCACCCTCTGCATGCCTGACAATCTTCAATGCAGAAAATAAGTCATTGCTTAAGGAATGCTAGGAATACAGGCTTCAAAATTAAAACCAGAAATGCAGAGTATTTTTTTAATAGAAAAGAGGTATGCGGAAACTTCCAGTAGGCATCCATTTAGAAGGAGTAAGGAATGCTTGGATCCAGGTGGCTATAATAATAGGAACCTCCATTTTACCTTTTATTAGATACTAGAGATGGGCTTCTGTCTATGGGTGTGAGGCTGGCGCTGTGATTGTGCTGAGGGTTCTATTAACTCTCCACACTGTTTCTAGGCAAAGAACACGGGCAGCAGGCTTGAAGGATGCATTTCAGAACGGAACTTATGAAGAAAGCTCTGGAGGCTTCAGCTAGGGAGAGCCACCAAACATGCAGGCCTCTGACAGATCTCTAAGACCAGACAGAGCAGAAACAGGTAAAGCCTTTAAAGTCTCCAAGAGTAACAATAAATGACTAAATATTTAAATTCCATCTTTACCTTCTCCCTGAAGTTATAATAACAGGAGTGTTCCTACTGTTCAGGTTTGGATCAGACTTACACTACCATCCCCTGTATCATTTAGAATCACTACTAAGTTTCAAATAAATTACATTGTACAGAATTGCTAGGCAAAATTTAATAAAGGAAATGGTAAAATTCTTGTGTATATGCCCGTGTGTATATGTGTGTGCGTGAGTGTCAGAGAGAAATAGAGAAAATATGTATATACGGTTTTCTACGTAGTCCTGGCTGTCTCAGAACTCACAATGTACACCAGGTTGGCCTTGGATTCATAGAAATCTTCCTGCCTCTGCTTTCACAGTACTGGGATTAAAGGCACAGTAGTGAAATTCTTTTTTCTAACACTCAGAAATCTGAGACAAGAGGATAGTGAGTTTCATACTAGACTGGGCTACATAGTAATACTCTAACTTTACATTAATTAATTGTAAATTCTTTATTCTTAGCACTCCGAGGTTGAGGTAGAAGGGTGCTGAGCTCCAGACCAAACTGCATTACACACCAGGATTTGACTGCTAATAAATAATCCAAATTCTTTTGAGGGATTGGGGATCAAACGGGCCATAAAAATGGTGGGCAAGCGCTGACATAGCCCCATCTTCCACGGCAGTTTCTACAACTAAGTACTATTGACATGTTTTAATCGATAGTTCCAGTTTAGGGAAGATCCCACACACACTCCACACTCAGCAGTAACTGTGGACTCCCTTTCCCCAAAATCTATAGCATTGACTCTTCCCTTTTTGTGAAAATCAGAAATGTTTTGGGCTGACCAGATGACTCAGCAATGGGGCTTGCCACCAAGCTTGATGACCTGAATTCAATCCCTAGAACTCTCAATGTAAAGGGAATCTCAGCAAAGTTGTCCTCTGACTACCGCAGGCAAGATATGGCACTTGGACAACCCACATCCACCTCCACCATGCAAATGAAATCAATAATAAATGTAAAAGAAAATTTCAAAACTCACTGAAGCTGCCAAATATCCCTCTGGGGCTAAAATTCTCCCTTTCTTTTCTGACTTCCACATTGCATTAGTTGTTGGGTTGGTGCTGAGGATCAAACCCAGTCTTCCATGGTTTTTGTTAAATGCTGTGCTTGCACTCTTTCCTTTGGAGGAAGCCCAATAGTTTGCCTGCAACCCTTTTGCAATGTCACCTGCAACAAGCACAAAGACCTAACCTGTCATAGGTCTGTGGTGCGTGCGTTGGAGCAGGCACTCAGTAAGCTGAATACCAGACAGGTCCGGACTTGGCTTGAGCTTTTGTGGGTTAATTGGTTGGTAGGTTTTATGAGCCCAGGCCTCGCTTTGTAGTTCAGGCTGAGCTCAAACTATCAGTCTGCCTGCCTCTGCCTCTGCCCCTCTCAACCGCTGGAAATACACACATGGCCCACCATGCTTGACTTGGCTTTCAAGTTTTACAACAGTAACGCTGAACTCCTTGCCAAAACTGGAAGGGGGAAGAAAAGTGTCATTTTTAGAGGAACACCCTGACAAAGGCTCTCCTGAGGATTTCTGTTCCTCTCTTCCCGGGGGAAGCACTACAAGTTAGGCCCAGCAGAGTCAACCCTGTATTTCTGCCCCAGCCTGTGGACTAGGAGATGAAGAAGAATTTATGATTTACCAGCAAAACTTCAAGCAAGCAGGGCTGCATTGTCTAATTAATCATGTAGAACCAAGAGTCCTAAGAACCAGCGTCTGGGACTAGACTCCATCTCACTGTAATACTGTAGAGCTCGCTTAAGGCATTTGAAGAGTCTGTCTCACATCCCTGGAACGGGGTATTTGAAGATCCTGCATCCCAAGGGGAAAATATTTCTAGCACTGTAGGAAAGGCCTGGAAGCCCAGCTCAGAACGCAGAGGCAGAAGGGTAACAGCAATGTCAAGGCCAGAACTGTACAACAGAACCCTGTCTTAAACAAAAAGAAAAGAAAAACTCTTCCAGCTAAGAAGATAAGTCTCTTCCACCTACATAGAAACTGAGGTAACAGCGACTCTTCGTCTTATCCAAGAGACAGACATGATTCCAGCCAGGCAGCTAGTTTCTACACTATGAGAATCTGTGGGCTGACTCTCTTCCTTCCCAAGCTGGGAATAAAGTCCTCAGCTTCAGTGACAGTCTTGACCATCCCTGAAAGTGGCTTTGCCATGTAGCTCCTTTCCTATGTGACTCCTCTTGCCATCAATTGGCTCTTCCCACTTCCTAGACCCACCTTTGCTTGAAAAACCCTTCCGTGTAAAAGCCTGAGCTGTTGGAAGAAGCCACGAAAGCAAAGTGGTCTGTTGTGTCTCTTTGCCCAGGGATATCTCTGAGCCACCTAGACCTCAGTGTTCACAAATACGTCAGGAACCATCCGTCCTGGGTGTCAGCACTTAGCTCTGCCTGAGACATCTGTTCAGTGACGGAGATCTGCATTGATGCAGTCCCCTCGGGAAGAACAGAGAGGCAAAGCGCAGACAGTGCAGAGCGAGCAGTGATTCCCCACGCCGTGATTACTGAGTTTGAGGACGGGTTGTGTGTGCCTTCGATCTAAGATACTGTTTGGAATTTTCCATAATAAACAGTTTTTAAAGAATCAAGGGATAGGAGCCAGGGAATGTGCGGTTCAGCAGACTCCTGGTTGGGATTCTTACCAACTAAGTAGTTGGAAAACCCTTGCTCCAGAGCCTCTGAATCTTCCTCATGATTCTGTGGAGCATGAGGTTTGCACGTATCTTGGGTCATACGCCCTTTCCTCATTCTTCCTCGTAAACATCTACAAGATAACTTCTCATCCCGAGTCCCCGCCACATTCTTCGAATCCTTTCCTTTTTGGTTTCCCTGAGAATTTTCATTTTAAGGCTTACTTTTTTGCTTTTAATTTTGTCCGTGCACACAGGTGCCTCCAGAGACCAGATGAGGGCGTCATGTCCCCTGGAACCGGAGTTACAGGTGGTTGGGAGCCAACTGATGCTGGAAACCCAGGTCCTCTCCAAGAATACAATGTTCCTAGCTGGTGAGCCATCTCCACCTGAAGGTTTTGCACTTGTTTGTTTGTTACTGAGGGACAGAGGACGGAGACTAGTCCACCTTGTGGTTTTGTGAGATGCCAGCATGCAGCGCTGTGTCTTCTTAATCACCTGCTCATTTTCTTTCAAGCCTTAAGCCAGTGCCATCTCAGGGAACACAGCTAACAGTATACAGTCGCAGAAGAACATAGCGCCCTCGGGCACCAAGATAAACAGGGAACATACCCTTCAGGTCACCCGGGAACATCCCCTCTCTGATTGTATCCAGTTCTTAGTTTACAGAACAGAAGGACCCAGTGAGTCTCTCCCTGGAAATTGTTCCGTTCGATTGTCACAGCGAACCGGCCCGTTTGTCCTTGAATCTTTCTCTTGGGCTTCCTGACACCTCCGAAGGAGAGGCTCACCCTAGGAAAGAAACAAGAGGGCTTGCTTTGTTGCTCATAGCCAGCAGCAGTCATTCCTCCCAAGGTGTTGGTCATGAGACAATTTGTATCAGCCAAGTGTCAGCCAGGCCACCTCAGCCAGCCCATAAACTCACAGACACTCTGGAGCCAAATATTCCAAACACTGGCACCTCTGCCTGCTGCTGTTCCCATGAGGGCTCCTTGCTTTTTTTTTTTTTTTTCTTCTTCTTTTCTATTATTAAGTAGTAGTGCTGTGTTTAGCAACAAAAGAACGGGGCTGTGAACAAAAGACCACACTAGTAACAATACCCATCAGAATCGTGTCTGAGAAATGCCTTTTTCCTTAATTCTTTCATTTGTGATATTGAGGGGAAGGGAGGGTTAAACACCAGCTTGCCGCTCGCAGTGTGGTCCACAGTCTGGGCACACTGACATCACTTTGGGGATCGTTAGAAATGCAGACAATAGAATCAGAAGCAGCATTCTAAAATAGACTCCCAGGGATGCCTACGCCTCCCAGATTAATTTTGGAATCTTGCTAGAACAAGTTCCTACGTACGAATTTAGTAAGCTAAAGCAAAATAAGTGTGTTTTGTTACAGTGTGTGAGTCAGAAGGGCCACGCAGCTCTTGCTAGGCTGCAATGAAGGTGTTTCAGATACTGTTTCTTTCTGGCACCATCTGGCAAAATTCTTTGCTTGGCTTCTCCCCTTTCGAAGAGCTAGCCATGCTCCTTAGTCCCCGGCACCCTCCCTGCATCTTCCAGGCAGCAGGGTTGCAGCTGTGGTTCTTCTACAGTCATATACTATTGTGGTTGATTCAGGTTCTCATGCAGCCCAAGTTAGCTTCAGACTGGCTTTGTGGCTGGGGATGACCTTGAATTTCTAATCCCTCTGTCTCCACCTCACAAACACACACTATGGGAATACTTTAATAGCTATTCTGCTGAACTCAAACCCAAGGCTTTACTGCACTCTACCCACAGAGCTGCACCTCCAGAGCCAATCTTATTTCATCTGACACTAAATTCATACAGAAGTCCTTCACCGATGTAAGGCCGGCCAGTGGTGGCACACACCTTTAAGGCCAGCACACGGGAGGCAGAGGCAGGCGGATCTCTGTGAGATGGAGGAAAGCCTGGTATTCAAAAGCTAGTTCCAGGACAGGCTCCCAAAGCGACAGAGAAACCCTGTATTGAAAAAACAAAAACAAAACAACAACAACAACAAAAACCCGCCAATGTAATTGATTAGACTGGGCTCTCTGATCATCCAGGATAACCTTGTTAACTTCAAAATCCTTGCCTGGTTCACATGTGAAAGAGCTTTTTGTTTTTGTCAACCTATGTGACACATTGACAGATCTGGGACACTAGGATGAAGATCACTATTCTACCTATCAAACATATGGCGAAGCTTAAGAAGTTTCCACTCCCACAACTTTGAAACACATAATAAAAGGATGTTTTTAAATTTGTCTGTTGCTGACTAGATTCTTCTTGTTATCAATTGAACTATGCCCTCTGGAAAATCTTTATGTCAAAATATGAACCCCTAGTACCCCAGAAAGGAACTCTACTGAGAGAAACTTTAGAGATAAAGAAGGCAAAACGAGGCCATGTGGGTAGGCTCCTATTCCATGTGACATGTCAATATAAGAAGAGATGGGAGCTGACCAGGATGGCATTTGCCTTTAATCCTCATGGTGGAGAGGCAGAGTCAGGTGGCTCTCTGTGAGTGGGAAGCCAGCCTGGTCTACTCAGTGAGTTCCATGACAGCCAAGAATATATACCCTGGCTCAGAAAATAGATGGATAGATAGATAGATAGATAGATAGATAGATAGATAGATAGATAGGCAGGCAGACAGACAGATGAATGGATAGAAAAACAGTAGGTGGTGGGTGGATGGGTGGACGGATAGATAAATAGATGGATAGATAGATAGATAGATAGATAGAAAGATAGATAGATAGATAGATATGAAAGAAGAACCAGAGATGTAGACATTCAAAAAGACAAAAGGATCTTGCATTAATTATCTACATGCCAAGTATAAAGGCCTCAAAAGAAACAAACCTTGTCAACAACTGGACCTTAGACCTCTCTCTAGCTTCCATAATGAGAAGAAAATAAGCTCCTGCTTTTCAAGACAAGTCTTTGTGCTTTGTTCTATTCTCCTGGCCTAGTACATATCTCAACGCATTTCAAAATATATTGAGGCAATCACATTGATATCACACCATCCTTGTTGCATCACCATCCTCTCCTAATGTCCTTCTGACCCATTTAGTCACTTCAGTTTCTCTCTTCCTGATCTCTCCCTGGATGCCACCCAGAATCAACTCATCCTGCCTGCCTTGCCCTTGTGACTCAGTCTGTGGAAAGAACATTAGTCCATTTCAGCACGTCTCACACCCTTGCCTCTCCTTCATCCAGTCCCTGCTGCTTTTCCCAAGGCCGAATGCCTTCAATGAATGATTTCCTCTTTCTCTAGAATGCCTAGCCTCTCACTACCAGCCTGTTGTCTAGAAGCCATAAGCTTCTGAAAACAGTGGTTTCTTTTTAGCCTCTGAATCATCAGTACCAATTCCTTCACATCTCCAAGCCTGATGTGTCTTCAAAGATCAGTCCTTGATATGTCTCCAAAACGTTCTCTTCTATTGGTATTGCTAAACTCTACTACTCAGCAAGTCATTCTAATGAGTTATAGTTAACATTTCTAAGACTAACTTTGTATGTATGTAAAAAGCTTCATGGGTTGGGGATGTACCTCAGTTGTAGAGCATTTGAACAGCATGCGTGAAGTCCCCAGCACCACACAAAACTGGACATGGTGGTACACACCTGTAATACCAGCACTCAGGAGGTAAAAGCAAGATAGAAGTTCAAAGTCATCCTGCGCCACATAGCATGTTCCAAGCCAGTCTGGGCTACATTAAACCCTATCTTTAAAATATTTCTTTAAAGTATGCTTATCAAAATTGTATTTTGAAAAAATATTCAAACTGGGCATGGTAGCCCTGTTTCCAATTCCAGCACACAGGAAACAGAGGTGGGAGGGTCAAGGCCCATCTGCCAAATAGCAAAAAGACAAAGCATACAGAAACAAATAGCTTAGTAGAATCAAATCAATGGGTAGAAATTAATCAGATGAATTTTAAATAAGGAACTGCTAAGTCAGCTACCCATCACACAGACACAAATATGAGAACCCAGTTCTTCAGAAGGAATTCGTGAAGGCACAGAGGCCCTTGCTAAGACTCTAGCCTTGGGAGGCGGCAGCAGGAAGACCAGAAGTTCAAGGTCATGCTCTGCTACATAACAGGTTCAAGGCAAGTCTAAGAAATATGAGATCTTGTCTCTAAACAAACAAACAAATAAGCAAAACAACAACCAAAAAAGAATCTATTAAAAAGTTGAAGCTGCATTTAAAAACTGGTAGTGTTAATATCATAGTGGCATACACTTATATTACTCTGGCTAAGACAGGAGGACAAATGATTCGAGGCCTTCCTGGGCTACAAAGGGAGACCCTAGTCACAGTTAAGAAGAACCTAGTAAATTTCTGATACATGAAGATGCCACATGCAAGAAGAAAATGGACTCCATTGTTCCTGGGGCATGTGAAATTTAAGTCAAACTCTTGGAATAGTTGATGGAGCTGACCACCAGACAGCTATAGCAAATACCAGGAAAAACAATTAGAAAGAAAGAAAGAATCAAATGGCACCAAGTGTTTGAAGTATAGACAGTGAAAACATGGTGACCACATGTAAAGTCTGTGATAAGGTCCAACTGAAAAAGTAGATGGTTTGCCTAGCATGGAGAAGGCAAATCACACAGATCACAGAAATACACACAAGGGAAGTTGTTTCTAACAAAAATGGCAACAATACTTGAAGAGATGGCCATGTAGAATGTTTCTTGTATCACCAGAAATATCCAAGCATTAAGTTGCTACATTAAAGCCTGTACGTTAGTTTAAAGGCCAGGGTAGTCAGTGGTGGTTATACCAATTAGCCTATACTGAGATTATACTGGCTCATTGGTATTATCCAAACAACTGTTTACTTCTTTGAGTTTTATTTCCTCCTCTGTAAAAATGAATAATGCTAAATTTGGGTTGTTGATAGGGTATCCATAATACTTGTGAACAATTTGACCCTTAATATAATTTTCAGCAATGGTAGAAATTTTGAAGAAACTAGCTCTAAACTCAAGGTCCTATGAGATCAGTTTTATCTTTTGCTTTTTGTTTTTGAGAGCTTGGTTGGAATGTGATATTGTTTAGATACAGTTGTTTAAACCGCAAAACAAATTCTTTGCTCCTGCCATTGAGGAACATAGCCTATAGGGTTTGTGTGCATGTTTGCACATTTATCTCAAGGAACTCAACTGTGTTAGCCACAGGGAGTGGCACATGCCTGTGATCCCAGCACTTGAGAGATGGACATAGGAGGATAAGGATTTCAAAGTCATTCTCCACGGTATATATCAAGTTCAAGATCAACCTGAACTTTGTGAGATCCTTTCTCAAAACAAAACAAGAATAAGAATAAATGTATCCATGTAGCTGTGAACTCTACCAAGCAGGAAACTTCAGATAAACCAGTAACTTGGACAAGAACTGATGTTGTAGGTTCAAGTTCAAGTGGAGGCAATAGCTCTTCTCTAAGGTCCACTTATATTATAAAGACTAGTCTTACTCAAATTATACTTAGTTAACTATTAATCACAGTTTTTTTAAAAAAAATCAAAGCATCATTTAGACATACGTTTGATCAAATATATAAAAGAACCATAACTGAGTCAAGTTGGCATGTAAGATGGATGTCCCTATGTCAGATGGTGTATCTTCCCATCATTAGGATAGCTCACTCCTGTCTCTACTGTATGATTTCTGAGGCATGCTCTCTAAGGATTCCATCCATTTCTCTGGACTCACTACAAGGCCTCTGACCGTATAAACTTCTCTTCTGTTTTCTAAAACAATAATTTTGAGTTGGTGGTGTATTTAAGAATGATTAGCTCTGTATCAGGGTTTGCTGGCAAGAACATCTTCCTTTTATCCTTCACCACAGTCCTCTGTAATTTTGCCCCCCAGAGCTGTGTTTCACCATTAACCTCTCTGAATGCCCAATATACTGGCCCCAAGAAAGTGAGTTATATACAAACTCTTCCACATCTGCATTCATATACCTGGAACCCCATAAAGGACCAAAAAGGGAAGGACAGTTTTACTGGAGTGTCCTGGTTTGTTTCTCCATGCAGTTGGGCTGAGCTCCTGGAAAGCCATGGGAGGACTGGCTTATTTCAGCTTCATGTTTTTCTCTGGGCATAGTTGCGCCTTGCCAAATGAAATATCTAAAGTGCACACACTTTAAATATTTCCACTTGAACTGATTCCAATTTTCTTAGTGTGATAATGGTTATTTTTAAAGTATCTTTATATTTAGGGTATGTATATGAAATATGTAATGAAAAAATGGGAAATGGAGCATGGGTTGAAGCAGAGTGGTAAATGTACAGGACTTCTTTATCGTTTCCTCTGCTTGTATATGGGTTTAATAATTTTAAATCTTAAAAGTTATTTTTAAAATGCCTTCTATGCGGTAGATAATTCATTAGCATTTTAAAAGTAATATAAGTGGATATTTTGTCAGTTTTCTGGTCCATAAAGTAACTGTAGTTAGAGCATGTAAGTTTAAATACCCAGACCTGAGTGATGGTGATTCTGTGTCTTTGTCTCTAGATGTTTATGTCTGTCAGACTGCTTCTTCAGGAGGGAAGGGCAAAGACTACCAGAGAAAACCAAATTCCCCATATTTGAGGTTCAAGAAGGAATGAAAACAACAATTCAATGATTCTTCCAATATAAGGGCCTTTATACATCAAAACATTTACTGTAAGAATAAATGAAATGTAGTCATTGGTTGGGAGAGACCCTGGAATCTGGAAAGTCTCACTGTTTGCTGAAACTGCCGTTCTTTTAGTCGCTACCACTGCCTTCCTCCTCAACAACTTTAAAATAGTTCTCCACTGCAGCCTCAAGGAGAATCAGGAAACATGCAGCAGGAGAAAATATATCCTTATCACTTCTCTCCATAAAGTAAATTATAAGAATACAGAAGAGTCACTGTCTATGCCTAATAACTTCAAAAGGAAAAGTCATAGACAAGCTTGTATGAACAATGTACGCCCAAGGCCATGACTTCCAAAGAAGGTTGGGTCTATGTCTAAGTTAGTTTGCCAGGCTGCCTCCTCAGAACTTGGACTAAGGTCTTACCCTCACAGTCATTCATTCATACTGCTTTGTTCTATCTCATTGAAGTAATAGCTATGAAGCTCACAGGATCATGCAGAAAAATCCAGGTCTATGTTTATAATTATAGAATGTAAAATAATATATTTTTGTTATTGGCTTTCTACTCCATGTCACAATTCTGAAAACACAATACAATCTTTGATCTTCCTTCCCCAATATTCTGTTCTTTTGGGGCTAGAAAATTTCTGTTTTCATCTTGCTATTTATTTATCACCAGTGTTTCTTACTGAGAATCATTGTTTTCATCCAAAACTTAAATGAACTATCTGAGCCTACTGCCAATATAAAAGAATTAAGTGTTTCAGTGTCACTATTTAATCAGACAAAAATTTTGAATGTATACACTTTTAAAGGATGTAAATAAAATCCTCCAAGGCACTTAGATTGTAGCTTGTAACTTATTTTATTCTTAAAATACCCTGGACACACTGTTTAGAAAACATGTGTACCATTTATTGAAATCATTCTTAACTTTGTTTTTAATGTCTTTCAAATAGGATTATTTGAAATTTATTGCATGTATTTTTCCTCATTGCTATGTCATCAACCCTGGGTTCACATTCTTAGAATTATAGTAAAGAATTTGGATGTCTAGACACAAAAGTATCAAGAACACAAGGCTCACTTCAAGTAAATCAGTAACTTGTGTTGGCAGAAAGATTTCTTTTCTTGTAACACTTTTATTCTACTTCATTGAAGAAATCTAGGATCTAAAACAATCTTTGCTTCATGTTTTCAACTACATTTTTCGTTCTGCCAATGAAGACTTAAAAGAGAAATTAGAAAAAAACAAACTCTGAAGTTTGTCCTGAATTGCCTTACCTGAGGTACATTCTCCTTGAATAAGTTTATATGCAACTTATGATATAAACCTAGATACCAAAGATATTCCCTGTTGCCCTGAGCTGCGTTTTAGAAGACTTCATTCCGGACTTTTGTTTATTACATTATCATAGCCTGTTTAAAGTAGAACAGCTTTGGAGCTAGTCCCTGGGTTTCTTATTTAGTGACTGCAAAGTCAAAGACTAAATGAAAGGAAGAATTTTTAGCCGTTAGTGCTCTGTGGCCTGTATTGACCTTTCATAAACATCTTCATTCAAAGACCTGGATGTACCTAAAAGTCTACTGCCCTGGGGACAAAGGGGCAGCTAAACTCCTGGTTAGTTCCAAACAGAAGAAAATGGACTCTTTTACTATCTGTGTATCTAAACTGCCTGTTAGGGTGCCCGTAAGAGAGTGAAGCTTTGAAAATCAGAGCTTTGCTATCTCTTAGTAAAGCTGGAGCCCATGTGATCTTGCTGTGGTTAGTCATCACAGAAAACACAGAGACATGCTTGTGATTTCCCAAAAGTGCTTTTAAAGTCTTCATGGAAACTCCTTGAACTGCATTACAGCTACTCATTTCGTGGTGCTGTGTGAGTTTTGCTTGCTTGTTAATGTGTGACATTCACATCTTATCATCTTAAATCTAGACACAGGGGGAACTCTTTCTGGTTCAACATTTTGGCAGATTACTCCCATACCCCACTACAAGGGATTCAGAAAAGTGGTGACAATATGGCTCTATTATGGTTGCCTGAAAGGACAATTGAGGAATTTTTCTTATTAAAGCTGATATCACTTGATTTTTGCTCTTTAGTGCTGTGTCTAGTGAACTGAACTCTGAAGATATTTTATGATTTTGTTAATTTGTCTGAATTTTTCATTTTAACATTAAAACTCATAAATATTTATGCATATTTTTATGAAAACCGCAACCTCTAATATACCCACAGTGACACACACACACACGCGCACGCACGCACGCACGCACGGATATACACAGGCACGCTCACATCATAAGCCTACATGTTTCAGCTAATTAACACATGAAGGTTTTTAGCAGTCTCTCATCCTACCTCAGCAATGCTTTGCCATTTCGTGCCCTGAAATCCTTATTTTTTTAAATTATTCCAAGTTTTGCCTTTGACTGTAAAAATATGTCTCCATTTTAATATAAATATTATGTCTCAAAGAATAAAATGACTCGAACTGATAATACAAGATAGGTGTCTGTGGCTTCATATACACAAAAACATGTGTCTTACAGGTCATGGGCACCTAGTTGGAGAGCCTGGAAACACAGGGTATAAACGTTAGTAAAACAAAATTAAGATTTAGTGAAATCTATGAAATATTTGAATCCAGTTTCCTGAGCTGCTTATATGATTTAAAGTAGGCATGCCTTGGGTCTGTAGATGAGACGGACAGTGAATGTTGGATCTTTCAGAAGACAAGCCTCAGTGGGGCTCAAGGAAGGCTGATGAAGGAGTATTATTAAAGGCATTTTCTACTTGTTTATTTACCCCTTTTGTCACTCTGACCTAATTAGAGTTACGGGGCTGGAGAGATGGCTCAGCAGTTAAGAGCACTGACTGCTCTTCCAGAGGACCCAGGTTCAATTCCCAGCATCCACATGGCAGCTAACAACTGTCTGTAAATCCAAGATCTTACACCCTCACAAATACATGCAGACAACACACCAATGCAAATAAAGTGAAAATACTGAAAAACAAACAACAACAAAAAAAAGCCTGCCGAAGGTAATTAGAGTTACAAATGGAATTATGGGCGAGGGGTTGTGTATGGGAGCACAGCAACTTACCAATGACCTCACCAGGGAAGAAAATATCCCTCCCTCCCCAGCATCTCTCTCTGTTCTCAAACCCAGGCACTGAATCAAATGGCTATCTAGAGATTTAAAAACAGGTAAAATATTTTTTCTTTCTGTTTTTGTTTTTTTCTTCCTTCTTTCCCTTCTTCCCTCCTTTTCTTTCTTTCTTCCTTCTTTCCCTTCTTCCCTCCTTTTCTTTCTTTCTTCCTTCTTTCCTTCAAACTTACAACATAGAAGAAAACAGACACCTCATGTGGAAAGTCTAACTCACGGTGACGTGTGAAAGGAAGTTGTGCAAAAAGCTCTGAGAAATGAGACAGGGTGGTGCCTCAGGTAGCAGCGGAGGCACAAAAAGAACATTCTAGAGATTTTGTGTTTTGAGAATTGTTTTGTTTCTGGATCACTCCCCCAAATCCAGAAAGCACTGTGAAAGATATGGCTTTATTTCTTGCTCCAAATACAGACAGCTACCATACCTGTCTTTCCATCAGTTCCCTTGTTTTGCACTTTTTTGGAGACAGGGTTCCTGTTTGTAATCCCTGACAGCCCTGAACTCTACGTAT
This sequence comes from Ondatra zibethicus, assembly GCA_004026605.1. NCBI lineage: Eukaryota > Metazoa > Chordata > Mammalia > Rodentia > Cricetidae > Ondatra > Ondatra zibethicus. The sequence goes on along the minus strand of PVIU01002331.1, from coordinate 3,336 downwards.
TCCTTGAGCTCAGTGTACAAGTTCTAAAACTGTTGTTGAGAAAACTGATTTATTCTAACAGAGTAAAAACAGATCCATTCCTTTTTATTAGCACATCTCAATTTAACAAAGTTGTCTCTCTTCATAGACAAGCTCCAATATAGCTCTCCAGCGTTTTCTCTGGCTGGTTACCATGGCTCCCATCTAATCCCAGTACAAAGGAGGCTGAAGCAGGAGAACTGCTAAAAATTCAGTATTAGCCTGACCAACTGTGGTAGTTTAAATGTATTTAGCCCCCATAAGCTCATAGGAAGTGGCACTATTAGGAGGTGTGAATTTGTTGGAGGAAGTGGGGTATTGTTGAAAGAAGCAGGATGACAGGCACCTTTAATCCAGACCTTGAGGCAGGAGGGAACATCTTTAATCTGTGCCACATCTTCTGCTGGAAGTTTGTCACCGTGGGGATGGGCTTTGAGGTCTTTTTCTCAGGCTTCACTCAGTGTGACAGTCAGTCGACTTCCTGTTGCCTCTGAGTCAAACTGTAGGCCTCTCAGCTCCAGCACACATCCCCCTACACGCTGCCAGGCTCCCAGTCACTGATCATGAATGGACTGAACCTCTGAAACTGTAAACTAGCCACCCTCACTTAAATGGTTTTTTGTAAGAGCTGTTGTGGTCATGGTGTCTCTCCACAGCAATAAAAGCCCAAACTAAGACACCTACACAGTAATACAGAACAATCTGGACTACAGTGGAGACCCTGTCTGAACATAGCCAATAATAAAATAAATAAAGAGTATGTTCTGTTATGGAATTTGGTGCAAAGTTAAGACGAGAGCAATCAGTTGGACGCCCAATCACTCTCAATGAATAAGATGGGGGCTGGAGACAAATTGTTGCTTGGTATCCATGGGAACTGGGATCCCAGACTCCCAAGAATAACAGACCCTGGAGGTGCTTTGGGGTCCTGTATAAAATAAGCTACAGGCATCCTCCTGAACACCTGAAATCATCTCAAGATTCCTTCTAATTTAACAGTGTAAATGCCCTATGAACAGTTGTTACTCTGTAGAGTTTGGGGATGTGCACAAGAAAAACAGATCTAAACATACTCTGTTCAGATATAAATTTTTCTTCAATTATTTTCATTAAACGATTAGTTGAATCCAGATGTAAATTTGTATTGCACACTATCCCAAGGGTTATTCCATTTAGAAATAACCTCATTTGGGGCTAGAGAAATGGAATGTTGGTTAAGAGCATTGACCACTCTTCCAGAGGACTCAGGTTTGATTCCCAGCATCCATATGGCAGCTCGCAACTGTCTATAATTTTATACAAGAAAAGTTGATGATTTGAATTTCTTGGAGAACATGATGCTATTTAAAAAGACTATGTGAGGCAATGACCCACATTGGAGCAGTGGACTGAGCTCCCAAGATCCAGTTGAAGAGTGGAAGGAGTGAGAGTATGAGCAAGGAATTCAAGACCATGAGGGGGTTATCCACTGAGACAGTTTGCCTGAGCTAATGGGAGTTCACCAACTCCAACTGGACTTGGGAGTGAACAAGCATGGGAACAACCAAGCCCCTCTGGAGGGGGTTGACAGCTGGGGCAGACTGAGGGGCCACTGATAGTGACACTGGGATGTGTCTCTACTTGCATATACCAGCTTCATGGGATCCTATTCTCTTTGGATGTAAACCTTGCTCAACCTAGACATAGTAGGGAGGGCCTTGGACTTTCCACAGGGCGGGGTGCATAGCACTCCCTTAGGGTTGGAGGGGTAGGGAGAGGGTCTGTGGAGGGAGAGGGAGGGGACAGGGAGGAGGGAAGGGAGTGGGAATTTGGATTGGTATTTTTTTAAGTAATAAGAAAAGGAAAAAAGAATTCACTGTACCCTGTGAATTTATTATTTTTCAATAAATTCTGACATTATAGAAAGAAAAAAAATAAAAAGACTCTGTGTGAGTGTGTGGGTGTGTGGGTATGTGTGCATGCTTGTGCACAGGAATGTGACTGTTGCTTGTAGTTTTATTGTCATGCAAATAATATAAATAGGTCAATAATACCAGTAGATAACTGATGTGGAATTCCCTTCTGTATGCTGTGAATATGTTTTATTACAATTGGTTAATAAAGAAGCTGTTTCAGCCAATGGCTTAGCAGAGCAAAGCCAGGTGGGAAATCTGAACAGAGAGAGAGACAGAGACAGAGAGAGAGAGAGAGGGTGGAGTCAGAGAGACACCATGTAGCTGCCGAAGGATACAGACACCCCAGAACCTTTACCAGTAGGTCACAGACTTGTGGTGATACACAGATTAATAGAAATGTGTCAACTTAAGAAGAGCTAGTTAATAAGAAGCCTGAGCTAATGAGCCAAACTGTTGTAATTAATGTCGTTTCTTTGTGATTACTCTGGTCTGAGCAGCCAGGAAACTGAACGCAGTCTCTATTTACAGATAACATAGCAAATAGAAAGGTTGATATGGGCAAAAAAATTACCTACAAACTCTTGAGTACAATGGGAGTGAAGGTTGAGATGGAAAAACCAACAAAAGAGTCTGCATCAAAAGGTCTGAGAATGAAAACCTCCAGAGTGCACTTCCTAAGACATCAATTAGAGAGAATGTTTTGCAAATGGAGGGAGTGATGACAGGTCAAATTCTTTCAAGGGTCAAGAGAAGAGGGCTACCTCTCACCCTGAGGGCAGGGATGCTTGTGGAGATCTTGTTGGAAGTAGTTAGGGCAGGCAGTCCTTGAGAAGGAAGCCAGTTGTGTGACTGGCAAACTATTAAGAGCAGGAAGTTGATGAAAGACAAAAACTTATAAGTGATTTGCTCAAGCATTTGGGCTGTAAAAGGCAAGGGAAAGGTCAGGAGTTAGAGAGACTTGAGAGCCAGGAAGGGCTATTTGCTATTTATGTTTATTGGAGATGGATCCAGTGAAATGAAGAAACAATCAAAACACTCAGATGGGTGAAGTTAGAGGCTAGAAAGGGAAACTTCTTAGGACTGAGGAAAGGGAAGCCATTAAGGAGGACATTCTCTTCCTTGACAACTGAAGAAAGCGGGGAGTAGTAAAGAGTCACTGCGAAGTGGGTGAATTTGATACTCCAACTTGAAGCAGGTGTCTTTCTCCATCATCAGGCTGCACTGCACACTGTGAAGTGTGAAGCAGTGGGGGTTGGGATGCACTGCACACTGTGAGGAGTTGACTATTGGGGGTGGGGATGCACTGCACACTGTGAGGTGTGGAGCAGTGGGGGTGGGGATGCACTGCACACTGTGAGGTGTGGAGCAGTGGGGATGCACTGCACACTGTGAGGTGTGGAGCAGTGGGGATGCACTGCACCCT